>BJKM01001611.1:0-23142 GCA_015082035.1 Chaenogobius annularis | reverse complement strand
ATAATATAATAATAATAATATATAAAAGTCAAGATTCAGTTTCGTTCAAAGATTGTGAACTGTATTATTATTAAAAAAATTACGTGAATCGGGACGCTCCAATCACAGCCACTCATTTATTAACGGCACTGAATCCAACAAAATACACCACTGCTTTTGCCTCAGATGTATTTTATTTGTTTTATTTGTTTATTCCACGTAATCCTCGGCGGTCCCTTCATTTTTTATTTTTTATTTTTTTTACTAAACCGCCATGTTTGTGCTGAACCGTCGCAACAAACCGCGCGTTCCATTTGACCGGTTCATCGGCCAGTCGGAAATGGCTTCGACAGGAAGTAGTAAGGCGTAAAAAACAGCATTCATCACGAGAAGCTCGGCACGTTCTCCGCTCGGCTTCGTCCAGCCCCAGAGCGAACGTTTGGAAGAGCGACAAAAGCGACGCCGGCAACGTTTGAAATCAACGCAGGAGTCTGCGCGAGCCAAGCGCTGTCCCTTTAAGAAGAGCGTTGTGCGCGATCCCAGAGTAAAACACACACACACACACACACACACAAACACACACACACACACACAGAGCAATGACTTATGGGAAAAATCTGTGCAAATAACCTGGGCCTTTGTATCTCTGAACAAAACAACGATTGGAAACTATTAGCCTCTGTCTCTCTCCGGGGCCTCTTCTTTCTCCTTCATCTCGCTCTACGTTTCCCCTCCTCCTCCTCCTCCATCCTCTCTCCCCCCCCTCTCTCTCTCTCTCCCCCTCACCACTCACTCGCCGTCGTTTCCCCCTCTTTATCTCTTTGCATCTTCTCCTCTCGGCCTCATCTTCCTCCCCCCTCTCCCTCGCGCACTATCGATCTCCGTCCGCTCTCCTCCACCTCCCTCTTCTCTTTTTCCCTCCACTTCCCTCTCTCCCTCCCCTCTTACGCCCTTTTCCCTCTTCTCATTTTCCACCACTCTTCATCGCTCTCCTCTTCCATCGTTCTCTCTTTTCATCCCCCCTCGGTCTCCCCCTCTCTCCCCTCTCTTCTTTCCTCCCTTCTTCCTTCTCTACCTTCTCTCCTCGTTCGTTTTTCTACCACGCCTCTTCTCTCCTCTTCCTCCCTTCTCTTGTTCTTTTGCACTCCTCACCACCCTCTTTCTATCTTTCTCCCTCTCCCCTTCTTTCTTTTCCATCACTACTCTTCCTCTCTCCCCCTCTCATTCGATCATTCTCTTTCCCACTCTGAACCACCCTCTCGTCTCTCTCCTACTTTCTTCTCTATTTTTCCACTCCTAATCTCCCTCTCGCCTCTTCCTCTCTCTCCTCACAATTCCCCCTCTCCTCTTTTCTCAATCTGTCAGTCTTTTTTTGCCCCACACTCCCACCCTCTCTATTTCTCCTCTTCTGCATTCCTTCCCCTCTCCACACTCTCCCATCTCCTCTCTCCTTTTCACCACTCTTCCTCTCTCCTCTCTCTTCTCCCCCTCTTCTGCACTCTCCCTTTTCTCTCCTTTTCACCACTCTTCCTCTCTCCTCTCCTCTTCCTCCCCTCTTCTGCTCTCCTTTCTCTTCTTCCTTTTCACCACTCTTCCTCTCTCCCTCTCCTCTTCCTCCCCCTCCTCTGCACTCTCCCTTTGTCTCTTGCCTTCTTCCCTCTCCACTCTCCCTTCCCTCTCCTCTCTCTTCTCTCCTCTTCCTCCCCTCCCCCTCTCTGTGGCCCAGTGGCGCGCACAGACCCTTCTTGTTCCCGGACGTACAACTGGGTCGCGGTGCACAGAAGCGGGACAGAGGCGGGGGGGGGGGGGCACAGTTGGTCCGGAGCCTGCCGCGTCGCCCCCACAGCTAGCGTAGCATCGCCCCTTTAACGCCACCGTCGCACACCACAGCCGCGGCGGCGAGGGAAAGGGCGTTACGGCCGGCGGCTGATAAACCCGAGGCCAAAGTGTGCCGAACGCTACCAACCAGAAGAAAATAAGGCGCCCGTTTGGGGGCAGCGGGCACGGGCGGCGGGCAGGGCAGGGGCAGCGGGCAGGGGCAGGGCGGCAGCGGCAGGGGCAGCGGGCAGGGGGCAGGGGCAGGGGCAGCTAAAGTGGTCCTGACACATCACCAAGTGTAGAGTGCCAGTAATTAAGGGCCAATGGGATCACATTTAGAGCGACTGGGGGGGGCCATGTCGTAGACCCCGGCCGGAGAGACACGTTTAGAGCGCACAGCCTGAAACTGACGTAAACCCTCTAAACCGTTCATTTTAATCAGGCGGCAAAACCAAAACGCACAGATGGCGCAGGTAAACGGGTATAAATATCAGTATGCAACTTCAACCTCCACTTTCTGCACAGTCACTATGGGATGTCGGTGTGCGTTATTGTCCAGAATAATGTACAGATTCTGCTAATTCTGGCACTAACAGTAATAATCTGAGAGAATTGTATTTATTTTATTTTATTCTATTTAATCTCATTTAATCTCATTTTATTTATTTTTATTTTTTATGTATTTATGTATTTATTTACAAATAAAAACAGTAGCAATAGTATTTATTTTCAAGCATTTTTTCCCCCCAATATTTATTTTTGTGCTATATTATCTCACTAAAGATTTTTCACACAAACATGAAAGTGGTGAAGTGAAAGCATCAGAACATCTCCTTTAATAATCCAAACACTGTAAATGCGCTGAACGTTCCGGAAGAGCAAACGTCGCCGCATTTTGTGTTTAAAAAAAAAAAAGCACATTTGCTGCAATTTTGGAGCCGAGCCCACAGAATATTCATTAATTTACTCGCTCGTTTATTTACTTAGTTCTTAATCGTGCATCTGTATTTACAGCGTTTCCAGTGCGGATGCAGCAGCAGCGGACACCAGGCAGGGGGGGGGGGGGGCAGGCGGAGGTGTTGTTGTGCAGATGATATGGTGACGACACGTGGCTCGTTACGGCGCGTTTTAATTAGCTAACGAGGACCTGATGGAGACGGAGTGGATCAGAGTCTCCGAGCTGCTGCCCTCGTTCAAATATGTGTCCAGAGAAACGGGCGTTGCCACAGATCATTAAAAGTCAGCTGCGTGCCGGCGGATTCGTGCCGTGAGAAGCTTATGAGCAAGAAAAATGTGTTGTTTGAAGGACGCCAAATGGACGTTTTTGAGCTCGTCATGACATTGTTCCCAACGCAAACATGCCTGGAGTGGTCAGCTTCGCTCACGCTTGTTTGTTTCATCCTCCTCTTCTCCAAGCCTCTCACAGTTTTAATTGAGGTTTTTTTGTCATGTTTTTTTTTTCATTTGTATTATATTATTTTTATTTTTTCATTATTATTATTATTATTATTATTATTATTATTATTATTATTATTTATTTTTTATTATTATTATTTCATTCTTCTTATTATTATTATTCTTTTATTATTATTATTTTATTATCGTATTTATTTTATTTTTGTATTATTATTTTGTCATTCTTATTACTTTTTTAATTCTTCTCATTATTATTATTTTCAAGCACATAACAAAAAATGATTTGACAACTGCTTTTAAAACTAAAATATAACGCCTCCTTTATCATGTCAAATAATTGTATTTTTTTCTGTTTTTTCTTTCTTTTTTCCCATTTTACTTAAACTTTTCCAAACTGATTTCATTTAAGCCCCAAAACGTACTCAAAATTCAAACTGTTGAGTCCTTTTCGGTGTTTTACGCTCTGCACAGAGAAGTTTTCAAAGGCCAAATGTATTTTACTGCACTCAAAATAAGATTTCATCCTTTGATCAATTTCACTTTCAAAATGGAGACGTCAGTTTTTGCAATGGAACTCGACCATAAGTCTATTCGAACTCTTTTGAATAATCAGGGATTCAGAGATGTCAGTATTATTCTGTCAAATCGAGAATCGTGATAATTCAGGTCTTTAAAGAAAGAGTTGAAGTCATCTCAATTCAAGCCACGCCCCCAGAAACGTAAACATAAAAGTAAAGCGCCTTTTTCGTGACATTAACTTGACTTCATCATGAATAAAGTTCAGTTTCATAAAGCTGCTCACGTGTTGGAGAAATAGTGAAAGCAAATGAAGGATTTCACCGTCGTTTGAGGTCAACAATCGCGAATCATCGTCCAATTGTTTGATCGGAACACTAAAACTCGCTACTGTGACATGTCTGGACCCAAATAAATGTGAAAATAACTTGAACAAACGAGAAAAACACAGCCTTTGTAGTTGAAAAGGCTTCTCTCTCTCTCGCGCTGTCGTTATTGATCCGATGAGCTAATCGCTGCCTCTCTGTGATCCATCACGGTGAATTATTCATGCTAATGCTAGCGCTACCACCCGGACTCCCATTATGACGCCGTTGGGCCCCGCGTGGCCCCGCCCTCCCCTTTTTTTTTTAATGTGCTGCACTCAACACGCCGCAACAAATCATTTTTACCGCCGCCCACAGCAACGGGGCGCGCGGAAGCTGAAACTTCGAGCTCAAATCATCTGACAACAATTCACTTATTCACTCGTCGTATTTGAGCAACACTTTACAATAAAAGTATGAACAGACTTATTCAGAATGACTATTTGTAGCGTTATTGCCCTTTAAAATCAGCTTTGCTTTGGCACTTTCTCACGGGATTTGGTGTTAGCGCATAATCATCATAGGGGAATAAGCAAAAGCTAGCTTGCCCCGACGTGCTAATGCAAACACAGAGTTGGGATTAACTTTACGTGAGGCAGAAACGCTCAGGACGAGTCTGGAGTTGATTTATGGACTTTAAAAACAGCACAGGGAACAGCCAGATCTCAACCTTTTGGCGACGCAAAACTGGGAAGGTTGAAACGGAGTGCTTTCTGAGGACTCAGGATTAACAAAACAAACGTGAACGACGCCAAACACGATTCCAGGTATGTTTTTGAGGAGGAAACTAAAATGTGTCTTGCTGAGGGATGAGCCACTTCCTGGATGACCACCTAATGATGTCATGAGGTGGAACAGGGCGTTTTGAGCTCCGGAGAAAGAAACATTTAATTTTTTTTTTTTTTAAAAAGCAGGATTATTGACGAGTGAAATACAACACGGTCCAAAAGAGTCGACTCAGGAAAATAATCAGGTCTTTAAAATGTTCAGCGCTCGCGCTCATATTTCACGCGCTTATCGTCTGAACCGCAGTCGTACTATCTGATGTGGGCTCTTGCTTCGCCGGTGAAAGGAGTAGATCCCATTGATATGCAGCGTCGAGCGTGCTATGATGAAAGGCTGGTGTAATTTAAGATAAAATAAAATTGTCAAAAGAAGAAGAAAGAAAAAAAAAAGAAGAAGAGGGGAAAAAAATAAATACAAAATCCACCGCGATAAAAAGCCGGTCTCGCGGAGAGCGACGAGGCTTATTGGACACGGAGCCATTTGTCTGACATCAAAAGCTTTGCGTCCAAAAATAAGTAAAGACAAAAAAAAGTGGACACGAAAATGGGCTTCGTGACGGGGAAATTGGGGGTTTTGAGAAGGGCAGAAATATTACAACAAACAGAGAGAAAAGACAAAGCACAGTGTCTATTAAGCGGCAAAGTCAACGAGTTTAGTTAGTTCGTTAGTTAGTTAGTTAGTTAGTTCGTTAGTTAGTTAGTTAGTTCGTTAGTTAGTTAGTTAGTTAGTTAGTTCATTTACTGAAGACGGGGGACGCGAGGGAAAAACACAAAAAAGCAGTCGGGAAAAGTGGAAGCGGGTAAAAAAGGCAGATTAAACTCAAGATTTACTCCCAAATCTCGAGATAACGCACTTCTTTCTGTTGCCGTGGCGGTAAATCCATCAACATCCTCCAAAAAACAGCAAAAGAATCATGAAAATGTCCGAAAACATCTGAAGCAGCAGCAGTAGTAGTAGTAGTAGTAGTAGTAGTAGTAGTAGTAGTAGTAGTAGTAGTAGTAGTAGTAGAGGTAAGCGGAGTAGCACACAGTTGTAGTAGTAGTAGTCGCAGTATTTAAGTGAGATGAACCACAGATTTGAACGACCCAAAGCCAAAGGTTCAGAACCGAGGTGCATGTTCTGGCCCATCTGCAAAAAGAAAAACCACAGCGCCGCTCCTTTAGCGGTCCTTCATCATCATTCATCAAGTCTAATTCTCCAAAAACGACATGTCTAAAGTGCAAAGCAGAAGTGGTTTTACCTGGTACTGCAACGCCGGGTGACGCGGCCATCCCAAGCCAATCGCGAGCTCGTTCCCGTGACAACCCGCCCACTTTTGTGCCAGATTTATAAAGCGGTTTTCTCGTCGAGGAGCGTCTCGTTGTCGCAATATGAATCTTAATTGGCTTAATCGTTTTCTACCCGTCAAAACAGGTTTAAACTAATAAATCATGAATAACGGACTAAAACTCAGGGTAAGAACAGCTTTTCCGCTCCGTACATTTGCTTTAGTGTTTTACACACATTAACACTCTTTATTTTGTGGTCTTAACTGGGTTTTAACAGCTACATTCTAGATTTATTGTCTGCTAGCTTAGCCAAACTAGCGCATTTGGAAGAGTAAAGTGAGGGTTCTGAACACTGAGAAAAGACGATCCGTTTGTCCAGGTTCGGTTGTTTATCGTGTTAAAATGACCAAAGATGAAACGTAAACGCTCTGATTACTTCTGAGGCCAAACAGGAAGTCAAATGATAAAAGTCCCCAAACCACGTCCGTGATTAACGTCAGACTTCACATTTGTCCAACACGTTTGAAGACGCGTTAAAAGGTCAAATATCCAACATTATTTGTGCTGTTCTCAGCCTTTAAACATGCTCTTGAGAACCTTCAGTTTGGCATCTCGTGTTTTAGAACTCAAAAAGACAAAATTACATTTGGATCTCTGCTGTTTCCCACGGCACTAACTGAGATTGTGTGCCATCTACTGGCTGCAGAGGGAATTACACAGGGTAATAACTGTTGTACTGATCGTGATTATGTACAGAGTCTGGAGATGGACCAGGACCACGTCTCAGGGGGAGAGAAAAGGTCAAAGATCAAAAAAAGGCCGTTTTAGCATGACTTGTGTCCTTTAACATGGTTCTGTTGGATTGACAAAAAAGCGTCGGAATATCGTTATCGGCATGTTTCAAAAGAAATACGGTAGATGCATTCGTCTTTGCCAACATCGCCCACCTCTGATCTCCAGAAGCATTTACCCCAGAACGAGCCGCCCAGAACGAGCCGCCCAGAACGAGCCGCCCAGAACGAGCCGCCCAGAACGAGCCGCCCAGAACGAGCCGCCCAGAACGAGCCGCCCAGAACGAGCCGCCCAGAACTCTGGAGCGAGGCCAGCTCCGCATTAGACGCTTGGCCGCGCATTTCAAGTCGTTTCTCAACCAGCTCCGCGTTTGACTGCGTTTTGGCGACGCCCTCATCCGTGTTGACTCCCCTGCACTGCCTGCGATGACCACCGGGATCTGAAACCCCCTCCACACACACGCACACACACGCACAGACACACACACACGCACACACACACACACACGGGGGCCGGAGCTTCCATATGCCCATAAATATGCATGCAGCAGCGCTAATGCATTTAGACTTGTCAGATCGTGTGGGCGCGCACGGGGGAGCAGGGCACGACTGGAGATCGCGCATGGTAATGAGTCCGCGGCCGGTCCGAGCCTTCTGGATGGCGAAGGCAAAAATATGTTATCACAACATTAGAGGTAATTATGACAGATGCGGAAGCGTGTTCCATGGCGAGAGACGGGGATATTAAAACCGCTGGCACGATGACGCGACCTGAAAGTGCATGTGACGCGTTCAACGACACGTGTCACTCAAACGTCTGGAACACGATTGGATTTCAGATTCCACTCAACATTTGGCCCGTTTGTCCCCAGTTTGAGCCATTTGTGTAAAGTTTATCATTCTACTTCCTGGTCGGACATGAGCACAAATATGACATCGGTAGAGGTCATGCCACAGCTGTTACCTAGCAACCAGACAGTAAACAAGAGCCCAAATCCACATGAATGACACAGCAGTTCTGATCTGACACAATAACGCCATAAAACACCTTTATTGTGTCGAACGACGGTTTAAAAAGTGTCAGAAAAGTGTCAGTGAAGTGTCAACCGTCTCTGTGTCGCACGCTGATGACATCACAGAGGGATTCAGCTCCACCTCCTGTCATTTTCAACTCTTATTTTTCAAAGTTTCTTCACAAACTGCAATTTAACGGGAGTAAAAATGTGGACTTTAAAGAAAACCCTTTCATGAATTTAAACTAAGGTTCCTTAATAAAGCATTTCAGAGTCGTTAATAAGCACTAGTTATATATTTATAAGCACTTATAAGACATTTGTAGAGGGATTATAATATCTTAAAAGTTTTAATAAGCCATTAACAGTGTGTTATTAAACCTTGCACAACATGTGAATAGATTGTTTATATGTAATAACAACTTTTCACGAATAACAAATGCTTATTAATGCATTACAAACGTCTTATTTTAAACCTCAATATTGTTAAATATAAATATAAATACGAGCAGCAAAAACTGAACAGCAAAACAAAACACTTGTAATTATTCAGAAAGGATACTTATTCGACCTTCTACAACTCACAAATACACAATCAAACACAAAGTACACACGACAAATACTCAGCCCCAGGATATATTGTTCCGGCTAATTTACTGAACGTCAATATATAGTAATTATTGTGACGCGCTTGGGAAAAAGTGTGGTCAAATCTGTCTAAAAAGTGGTTTCATTTGACTTTTGTCCTAAAATACTGAATTCAAACCTAATTTAGTCATAAAACTTTATAATAAATACACTTTTATGAGCTGTAGTAAAGCAGGAATAAAGACATAAAGAGTTTATTTAGAGGGATTAGTCGTTAATTAATTCACTCCTAATTAGTGAAGTCGTTACAAAGCCTGAACAAACTCTTAGTTTGTTGTGAATTAAGTCTTTGCTTCGCTAAAGAGGACGCATTCTGCATTCTTGTTGCTTTAATTGTCTTTTAAACCTTTTTTTTTTAAAGCTTTTGGGTTCAGTGTTTCATATTCTATAACTTCAAATAATAAAACGCACTGAAATGTTGAAATGAGCTATTTATGTGGTGAACAAAGACACGACACATAAATGAAGCCCTTTGGCAACGTGACTGCTACGCCAAAAGGGCACAACCAGCCGAGGAACATTGAAACGGAGTCATTTGTGAGGCTAAAAAATGAAGATAAAAACAAGTTTAGGTATGTTGTGATGAGGGAACATTGGTATACTTCAGTAAAAGGTCAAAAAAGAGTCATTTAAATCTAATTAAGGTGTAATTCTTATATTCCCACATGAGCTTTATCTGTTTGGAACATTATTTTCCATGTCATTTATTCCATGTCGATGATATTTACACGTCCTTTTCTCTCCGTGATAATATATGCTAATTGTAAAGGTCCTCTTCTTCTCTCTTTCTCACTCCCACAGTTTCTAAAGGGCAAGACGGGCTTCCTGTTCACGGCGGCGGGGGGTTTTCCGAACAAAGCCCACCTCCTCCATCGGCCCGCGACCTTCAGAGGGCTGACCACTCTGCCGCCGCCGCCGCCGCCGCAGCAGACAGTCCGTGGTTATCTGCAGGCAGCAGGCGGCCGACGTCTCAGCGTGCGGAGCCGCGGGTCCGGACTAAACTCCAGACTTTGAAAGGCTCGGATGTTGTTCCACTGCAGCGTCTTGAAGGGTCTCTCTTCCGCACGGATCAGGGCTCTCGCTCGTAAACCCGCGCTCCATGACGACGCAACGGGCCGAGGAACATTGAAACCGAGCACTTTGTGAGGCTCAGAGAAGACGGGAACAGGATGAATGAAACCAGCGTGAAAAATGAAGATAATTCCGAATCTCGGTTTGTTTTGATGAAGAAACAACGGTTAACGTTTGGCTAAAAAGGTCAAAAAAGAGAGTAATCTAAGTCTAATTAAGGTGTAATTATCATAAAACGGAACCAATTATTCTCACATGAGTTTGATCTGTTTGTGATATTATTTGTGACCTTTAAAAAGCTCGACACAGAAATAGTGTTTGCTCGAGTTATAGAATACGATCGCGAGGCTAAAGAGTTGGCGCGGAGCCGTCCCTTTGGCCCGTGGTTCGCGCACCACAGTTTGAGAATACAGGTTCATATTCTCTTTCAGTTCGTCCTTGTTTACGGCAGTTCGGTCCCATTTTAGACCCGGCTTCGCTTGGATCGAGAAGAGTCCAGATGCAGACCTGGTTTGAACCTGGCGCTGCTCAGAAGGTCGAGTATGTTCTCCAGTGGAACTCGTTACCGCGAGGTCTGAACCTCGCGAAGCTCGAGTTCTTTCAAAGACAAGAAAAGGTCCCATTGAGTCCCGTTACGAGAGCGTTTTCTACGTTTACGAGAGCGTTTTCTACTGTTTACGAGACGTTTTCTACTGTTTATGAGAGCGTTTTCTACTGTTTATGAAGCTACTGTTTATGAGAGTTCGTTTTTCACTGTTTATGAGAGCGTTTTCAAGTTTTCTACTGTTTACGAGAGTTTTTTACTGTTTACGAGAGCGTTTTCACTTTTACGAGAGCGTTTTCCACTGTTTACGAGAGCGTTTTCTACTGTTTACGAGAGCGTTTTCTACTGTTTACGAGAGCGTTTTCTACTTTTCGTTTACTGTTTACGAGAGCGTTTTCTACTGTTTACGAGAGCGTTTACTGTTTACGAGAGCGTTTTCTACTTTTACGAGAGCGTTTTTACTGTTACGAGAGCGTTTTCTACTGTTTACGAGAGCGTTTTCTACTGTTTATGAGAGCGTTTTCTACTGTTTATGAGAGCGTTTTCTACTGTTTATGAGAGCGTTTTCCACTGTTTATGAGAGCGTTTCTCTCACTGTTTACGAGAGCGTTTTCCACTGTTTAACGAGAGCGTTTTCTACTGTTTACGAGAGCGTTTTCTACTGTTTACGAGAGCGTTTTCTACTGTTTACAGAGAGCGTTTTTCTACTGTTTACGAGAGCGTTTTCCACTGTTTACGAGAGCGTTTTTTACGAGAGCGTTTTCTACTGTTTACGAGAGCGTTTTTCTACTGTTTACGAGAGCGTTTTCCACTGTTTACGAGAGCGTTTTCCACTGTTACGAGAGCGTTTTTCTACTGTTTACTGAGAGTTTTCTTACTGTTTACGGAGAGCGTTTTCACTGTTTACGAGAGCGTTTTCTACTGTTTACGAGAAGCGTTTTCCACTGTTTTACAGAGAGCGTTTTCTACTGTTTACGAGAGCGTTTTCTCCACTGTTTACGAGAGCGTTTTTCTACTGTTTACGAGAGCGTTTTCTACTGTTTACGAGAGCGTTTTCTACTGTTTACGGGAGAGCGTTTTCCACTGTTTACGAGAGCGTTTTTCCACTGTTTACGAAGAGCGTTTTCTACTGGTTTACGAGAGCGTTTACGAGAGCGTTTTCTACTGTTTACGAGAGCGTTTTCTACTGTTTACTGAGAGCGTTTTCTACTGTTTGCTTTACGTGAGAGCGTTTTTCTACTGTTTACGAGAGCGTTTTTCTACTGTTTACTGAGAAGCAGTTTTCCTACTGTTTACGAGAGCGTTTTCTACTGTTTACGAGAGCGTTTTCTACTGTTTACGAGAGCGTTTTCTACTGTTTACGAGAGCGTTTTTCTACTGTTTACGAGAGCGTTTTCCACTGTTTACAGCGAGAGCGTTTTCTACTGTTTACGATAGTTTCTACTGTTTACGAGAGCGTTTTCTACTGTTTACGAGAGCGTTTTCTACTGTTTACGAGAGCGTTTTCTACTGTTTACGAGAGCGTTTTCTACTGTTTACGAGAGCGTTTTCTTTTGTTTACGGGTGTTTTCTTTTGTTGTGAGAAGTTCAAACAAGTAAAGAAGACATTCTGTAAATAAGGAAAAACCTCGACACTTCTGGGAGGAACTCCGAGACCCCCGACCTGTCTTCTGAGCGCGTTTCAGTCCGGACTAGTTTCGGAGTAAAAGTCTCAAATCCTCGTGGTGCGATCAGGAGCCGAGCGCGGAGCAGGAATGTGAAGTGTGTGAGCGTCAAGCTGGAAACACGTGCAGGTCACGCAGGCGAGACCCTCCACAACAGGACTGAACCGGGTCCAAAACAGGTCTAAACCAGGCGAGACCCTCCACAACAGGACTGAACCGGGTCTAAAACAGGTCTAAACCAGGCGAGACCCTCCACAACAGGACTGAACCGGGTCCAAAACAGGTCTAAACCAGGCGAGACCCTCCACAACAGGACTGAACCGGGTCCAAAACAGGTCTAAACCAGGCGAGACCCTCCACAACAGGACTGAACCGGGTCTAAAACAGGTCTAAACCAGGCGAGACCCTCCACAACAGGACTGAACCGGGTCTAAAACAGGACTGAACCGGGTCTAAAACAGGACTGAACCGGGTCTAAAACAGGACTGGACCAGGTCTAATCCAGGAGAGAACCAGGATTAGAAAATCAGGAATTAAACTATATTAAAACCAAATCAAGTAATCTATACATTTTATTGTTCAAATTCAGAACATCAGAATACCAAATTCACACCAGGTCGAAACTGGTCAAAACCAGATCAAAATAAGTCTAAATCAGGTCCAAACCAGGTCTAAACCAGGTCAAAACCAGGATTAAAATCAAATTATGTATTTTACAAATCCTATTGTTCAAATTCAGAACAATACAAGGTCTAATCCAGGTCAAAACGGGTCTAATCCAGGTCTAAACCAGGTCTAAACCAGGTCTAAACCAGATTCACCAGCTCGTCCTACACATGCCCCTCCGTCACAGCGGGCTGGATTCCCGTGGGGTCCAAGGTGCCATTGTCCCAAAGGTTTATTCACGCGTCTCTGCTTCTCTTTGTGCGATACAGGAAACAGAGGACGCACACTGGACGGGCCGAGGGGGTCTCGGAGCGCACAAGGGGAGAGGCCAGAAGGGTCAGGGGCGCCAAAAACGGTCAGGGCCAAAACTACAGGAGCAACAGGCCACAATGGAGCACAATACTGTCAATGCCATCGCCACGGCAGCGACGACGAGCGCTACAGGCGGCACGGAGGGTCAAGCAACGCTCACGGGCCCGTCGCCATGACGACGTTTGAAGTGCGATACATTGCCACAGAAAATATCACGATAAAGGATGATGTTGAAAGTACTTTATGCCACAGTGAAGCAGGATAATCCCAAAAAAACCTCTCAAAATGTGCAAAATAGTTTAAAAATGTGAGACTTAGCGACAATATTTAGTCATAGAAATCGTTTATTTGACACTCGACAGCAAAAATCTTCTCGTAACACAAAAAAAAAATACAAAAAGTTGGCTTCTATTGTAATGAAAATGAGTGTTTCAGTCCTGCATTTACACATTAAGAAAGGCCGACACTTCTACTTGTTCATATCATGTTATTGGTGGAAAATGATCCAAATTGGCCATAATTATCGGCCTCAAAACATCTGCAGAACTTGTCGAGTCGAGCTGCATTTTAGAAACACGGTGTCGGGAAAGAAGATAAACATGTTTTCAGGCTCTGATCTGATCATTTTCCATCGAAACGAGAGGCAGAAGTTCACAATCTTAGAGTTCTGACCGAGCCGTTTTCTTCAGCGCTTTGAAAACTAGCTAACCAAATTACGCCAAACTTCTCTTCGTCAAATGCCAAACAGAACTAGTCAAATAAAGCGGTTTAAACGTCTATTTGAAGTGACACAACATCAAGGAAGAAATGCAGCTTTGGTTGCGACGTCCGATCAAACTATTTGAACAAAAATAACACTCCTGCATTGCCAAAACCAGCACTTTCTGACACACAACGTGGCGCTAATATTGAAATGACTCACATTAAACTCATCATTTCCAATCCCAAAAAGCACATTGAAACTATTACGTCTCGCGCACGTCAACACAAACGCCATCACAGCGACAAAACAAACAAAAACCACACTGCGACAGACGGTTCGGGGTGGTTTCTCACCGTACGGGGTGTTGCAGTGGACGACCGCCGCCAGCAGCAGGGTCAGTACTCCAGCTCTCCACACGGCGCAGGCAGGAGACGGGGCGGCCATGTCGGAGCGGTGTCGGCGGGGTTCCCAGGAGGAGCGCTTCAGAGTGTCACCTGCGCGAGAGCGACGCGGGTTAGCGGGTTAGAGAGAGAGAAAATAACAAGAACAAGGCACGTCGCTGCTGCCGTTAGCGTCCGTTAGCGCCACTCAGAGCGCGCTAGGTCCCCGCGGAGGAGCAGGTATGGATCGGTCAGGACGAGCGCGAGCGAGCACATGTTTCCGGTTGACTCGGTGTGATATAGACACGTGTTTGTAAAGAAAACACTGGCATTCCGTGTTTTAGCGACGACGCCTTCTCTGCGAGGGAGTGGATTATAGTTTATGAACGTTAACGACTCAAAACAAGTAATATAAACCAGGAAAGTGTTCAAATCAGCCAAAATATGGAGCTAAAGAAGTACATTTACTAACCTGGACAGTGTTATTACATTTACAGTTTATAAAGTATTGTCTGAGAGTGAATGTTAGCTTTTGTTGACGTTAGCGGCGTGTTGACGTTAGCTTTAGCATCACAGCACATTTAAACCCGCAGAGGCTCATGTATTAACCAAGACAGTGTTATTACATTTACAGTTTATAAAGTATTGTCTGAGAGTGAATGTTAGCTTTTGTTGACGTTAGCTCCGTGTGGACGTTAGCGTTAGCATCACAGCACATTTAAACCCGCAGAGGCTCATGTATTAACCAAGACAGTGTTATTACATTTACAGTTTATAAAGTATTGTCTGAGAGTGAATGTTAGCTTTTGTTGACGTTAGCGCCGTGTTGACGTTAGCAACACTAGCATCGCAGAACATTTTAACCTGCAGACAAGAGACAGCAGGAGGAACTAAAAGGTAAAATTGTACAAGATCTATCACTATTTTAACTGTCAGATGTTAAACTTTATCCAAACGCAGGCGCAGACGTGTTGGCTCTAACGATGAGCGTGTTCTTGAATTAATTTACAAGTCGGCGGCGCTCGGAAAACCTGACTTCGGCGGTCGTTAGCCTCCAAACATCTCAAAATATGAAAAACCAGGGCTGTTTTGGCGACTGAGAAGCACATTTCCACATTAAAAACACAATTAGCGCCAAATGTTGCATGCATGCTAACAACCGCGTAATAAGCATTTCTTAAATCTAACATTCTGGACAATAACGCACCAAAAACAGTTTGACAATGACATTTAGGTTTTCTTTCACCAGCGCCACAAATTCTACCGTGATTCGTGAACTTTAGAAACTGGAGGTTGAAGTTAGACATTGACAGTTATATTACTTGTTGGCAAATGTGAAGAACACATAAACAACAACCATTTGTCTGTCCACAAACAACAAAATGGCAGTTTAAAAAAAATAATAATAATCTAAAAAAAATGTACGTTTTTCATTATATTGTAGCCTAAATGTGAAAAGAACATTTTAAAATGAAGAAACAGCTCAATAGCAATTAGGTCTGTCATCTCTACACTTAAAAATGGCACCTAAACAAATATTTTATAGAGCAGTTTAGAATAATAGAGTATCGTACAATTTTGGTACAGTTACTCAAGTATATGTGAGATATTTGTACTTCTCAGTAGAGTAGTTTGCAGACACACTTTTGAGTAATATATTTGACCGTGGAACAGGCAGAACTAAGTATATGATTTACTTGTTGCGTTTGTCCTTTGAAAATACCACATTTTGTGCTTTATTCAATGATTTGTCCTTCCAATCACGCTAACTGCACGTTCTAAATCAGACGCCATGTGGCCGCGGCCGTGGCGCTCACAGCCGCCGCAGAAAACCGTCCACAACAAAATATATCTTCGGAACGGGTTAAAAGTCCTCCAGATACGGAAGCTGAACGCCGCGAGCCCCGTCGGTTGTGTTAATGTCACGCCCGATAACAAACAGTTAAGATGTCTGAAAGGTTAGGCTATTGTCCTGTTGATTGGGCCCATCCTTCAGCGTCAGCCGGTCCAAATGTCAGGGGCGACGCGGCGGTGGGGAAACCTACTCCGGATCCGCAGCCCACCCGGGCCTCCGACTCACCGACTCGCCCCAGAACGGTGTGAAAACGATCCGCGCGTCCGTCGGCTTCGTCTCGCAAACTTTTACAAAAACGTACGCGGAGCTGCTTTAAGTCCGCACATGTACTTTTCACGCTTGTGGAAAGATCTGCAACAATTCGGTCGACGAGAGACGAGCCGCGTGCGTCGATTAATCGGGCCAGACTGCACAAGCTCACAGGATTTTAAAGACACAAACTATTTACAGAAAAGTGCTGCTCGATATTTCCTCAGAGACCAAAAAAAACTCACCCTTGAATCCTTATAATCCCAGAAAAATGATTTAAAAAAACGTTGGCCGACAAAAGACATCATCAATCGCCCTTGTGTTTTCCTGGATATTATGTCATTTTTTACGATGATTTTTACTCTTCTTGCACCGTGTTGCGTTAGGTTCGCGCAGTTATTCATCTAAAATGTTCAGGCGTCTCACAAAACGAGTCGAACGCCGAAGAAAATGACATCGAACCTCATGGGGACCCTCTGGCTGTGAGGCGATATCGATGCGCGAGGAGCCATCGAGTCGTCGGGCAAAACACTTCAGCCGTATTGCCCACAACGACTCATAAATGTATACGATACGCAACAAAAAAAAACTAAGAGGTTTTATAACAAAGACGGCGACATTATTTAATCAAAATGTCAAAAAAAATACAGAAAATAGCAAACATTCTCAATCTCTGAGCTTTCAGTCGCCAATATTTCAATCGTTTATTTGGTTGATGACGTATTTAAAAATGAAAACGAAGAATTCATAATAAAAAAAGAATCGCTGACGAGTCGACTACGAAAAATCTACTAATTCTTAGATTTTTTATGCAAAGTAGTTGTTTGTTTTGTCTTTTCTGACCAACGAAAAGGACATTAAGACGAGACGACGCGAGATGTTCCGGGTTCATTTGGCGTCACTTAAAAAAAAAGGGTCGTCGACCAGGTTTTCCCGCGAAAGAATCGGCGCGTTCGTCTGACGCCGCTGGTTTCTCCAACGTGATTTACGGGCGCCACAAAAACGTCAACACGTGTCGTCGTGCAGAACGTCAGCTGCAAACTGCTTTCACCGCAACTCGTGATACCTTTTTTTCCATCATCGCGATTCGTGCAACTGAAACGGTTCCGCGGCATAAGCGTGGAAGCATGTGCCGTTATTAGATTATTATGTGCTGTATTTTATTGTGATGTATTTGATCTTTTAGCAACACGTTCAGCAGCAAAAGGACAATGTTTTGTGGATTTTATTGCCAAAATGTTGGATTTTTGAGCCGATCGTTTAGTCATTTGTCGTGATTAAACTTTCAATACCCAATGTGCGTCTTCCTCTACGGGGACCACAACCGCTAGCTAGCTTTTCCCTCAGAGACCCCCAAAAAAAACGCACCCTTGAATCCTTATAGTCCAAGTCAAATTGTAAAAAAAACAAACGTTGGTCGTCGAAGACATCATCAATCGCCCCAGCGTTTTCCTGGATATCATTTTGATGTTTTAACGATGATTTTTAGTGTGTCTTGCTGTTCTTGAACTTTGCGCTGGAATTTCCCCCGCTGCGGAACAAATAAAAGGTCGTCTTATCTCGTATTGTTTGGATTTTGTAAAAGATATAACCACCGTTTATTCAGACCCAAAATGTCCAGAGATTTGACCGAAACGAAAAGGAACATCTGTAAAAGGTCGCTCATCCGCACCGCCCTAAATAGCACTGCTTTATTAGATTTTTTTTTTATATCCATATTGTTGATTTCATCGTGTGCGGGCGACGGTCGTGGACGGACGACGGACGACGGCATTTTATCGTGGAACAGCCGAACAAAAACCACGCTTTTGGCCTCCCCGCACATCATCACCAACACGACGCTAATTTGTGCTTGACAGAGTTGCGTTCAGGTTTCTTCGCTTCGACTTCTACGGCCTTAAAACCCTATGATATTCGGCGAAATCAATTTAAGCGTGGGAAGAAAAAAAAAAAAAAAAAAAAGAAAAAACTCGCTGGTGTCACGCAGTAGTCGCCGCTCGCGGTTGCAGTATCATCCGGCACGCGGCGGGGGGGTGGTTCGATTCGCTTTAATTGTCACAGTTTGAATTGGGGGGAAACAAGGAATTGGCCTGAAAATTTGCCCTGAGAGGGGGGTGCAGCCGAAGGGTGGGGCCAGTGAAAGAGAGAGAGGCGCGTTTGGGGTGAGCCAGCGGCCTGTTCGGAGCTTTATTTCCGCTTAACAACCCGGAGCCGCGCCGGTAATTAAAAAAGGCAAGGCTGGCTCACCACAGGATTTAGCTAGGAAAGAACCCAGGGGCAGGCGAAAACAAGCATCCGTGATGAGCGCCAAGTGTTTTATTTTTCATGCTTAACACGTCTTTTCTGAGAGTTTGAGCGATGGAGGGCGGGGGAGGATCACTTTTGAGTGGCTCGAACTCGGGCAGGTTTTAATGGAGCATTCAGTTTTAATTAGATGAATTTCCCGTAATTATTTGCGCTTTCGTTTAATTTCAGGCGTCTTGCCCGTGGCATTTTTATGTTTAAAACTTGGACCCAATTTAATGTGCAATTCAATAACAATTTTGAAACTTCCTCTGGATTACAAAAGGGTGATCTTTAGGCAGCCTTACATTATGAGCAAGAACATTTAATGCAGTGCAGTTGGTTTCAGCTTCAGAAGAGACCTTTCACAACGACAATTTCAAACCATAGTGTTTCGTTAGCAGGATTTGTTTAAAAACTAAATAGAAAAGTACCAGGGGTTTATTTTTAAAAGCTGAGAAGCGGGTTTTACATCATCCTTCAAAAAGCACGGAGGAACCAACACGATAAACGCTGCGAACGTTCAGAAAATAATGCTAAATTTAGCTAAGCTTAAAATCCACTGGGTTTACCTTAGGCTAACATTCTGAGATGATGACATAATCTCAAACTCTTTTGACCAGGGATAACCACACAACGTTGATTCTTATCCTATAGTAACCATAATGATATTTAAGCCTTTCAGCAGTTTTGTTCCGGAATAATGCCACGTTTGAAGCTGGAAACAAATCATGTCGCCCGTGGTGATTGTGTTGACAGACGACACTAAACTTTGTTCCAGTTTTCGTTTGATGTCGCGATCGGCACAGTAATCACAGAGAAATGCACGACGACAACCAGGACGGAAATCGTGAGCTTCAGAGCGCCACACGTTGTTCAAACGTGAGTGGATCCGATAATTAAACCGACTTGAGTCTTGATTAAACAGGATCGACGATTAAAAAAAATATAAATAAAATAAAGCAGCTTCTTGTTTGGTTCTGTTGACTTTTATTGCTTTGCCGATATGTTTTGAATGGGCAAAAGTCATAATATCGCCAGGAAAACGCGGTCGGGGCCATTCAAAAACCATTCAACATTGATTTAATTGCTATCCGCCCTGGTTCACATGGATTTAAGTGTCACCGTTGCTTTTTTATTCCTTCCGATTTCATTTTTAGCCTTTTTGTTTGCCTAGCTGAACGTTGACGCTGTGATCACATTTCAGCTGAACTTTATCTCCTCCCCGTCACATCTCTTCAGCGTTCGCGCTGGAGCTCCAGCGTTGCAACATTTGGCTAAACGCAAACGAAATGAGATGACACTTTCAAACGACACACTCGAGAGCGCGGGATGAAGTTATGGTGACGAAGGGAGCGAGAATGTGGAAAGAGAGCCGTGGGTCGAGCCCCGCTCAGGTGTTTGTTACCGACGAGACAGATAGTTTTATGAATGGCATTAAAACAGTCAAACCGATGGGCTTAAAGACAAAGAAAGTGTCGAATTTTAAAAGCACCTTTCCTAAACGGTTGGCCCTGTCCCAATATGGCCTTGAGTCCTTCAACCGTGCGTCAGGACGATCGACGTGTCCAGGACGAGCCAAGTCCAGGACGCGAGCCGAGCCAGGACGAGCCGACGTGTCCAGGATAGGGACGACGGCGCGTCCGGGGGCGAGACGCCGGACGCGGGTGAGGTCCGGGCGCCGGAGGGGCGAGCCGACGCGTCCGGGGCGAGCCGACGCGTCCGGGGCGAGCCGACGCGTCCGGGGCGAGCCGACGCGTCCGGGGCGAGCAGTGACTGTCCAGCAACAACACTGTCAAAACGCCTTTTCTCATTGGTTTGTTCCGGTCCAAACTCACCTGAGCTAATTCAGCTGCCGTTGCTGAAGCTCTGACTCCTGTTCACCTCCTGCTCCTTGTGCACTCACACACTTTCAGAACCTTCAGAAAATGCACACTTCAGTCCGTGGTGCGTAGTGTCTAGTGCAGGGCTAGTTCAGCTTTATTTTCCCAAAGATACGATTTTTCAGAGGGCCAAGGCCGGTGGGCCGGGGGGCACGACGCGCCGCTGCAACAACAGTTTGGTTTGGACAAAATATCCCGACAAAGTTAATACAATAAAATAACTGATCCAGCCAATCCAGAACTGAACCAGAATTAAACTGGAACGAGACTAGAACTAACCAGGTCTGAACCAGGTCTGAACCAGGACTGAACCAGGACTGAACCAGGACTAACCCAGAACCAAAACAGGTCTGAAACTGAATCAAACAAGGATTAAACCAAGACCAAGCCAGGTCTGAACTCGTGCTGACCCGGAATGAAACCAGAAAACAAGATTTAACTGTTATTGTTTAATATCTGGATGGTGATGTCATGGGCCGGATTAAATCGCTTGGAGGGCATGATTTGGCCCCTGGGCCTTATGTTGAATAGCCCAGGCATAGTGCGTAGTGCAGGGCTATTCAACATAAGGCCCGGGGACCAAATCATGCCCTCTGAGCAATTTATCCCGGCCCACGACCCATCGTCCAGGTATTAAAGAAAAACTAGTTTGTTAACCGCTTTAATCCTGGGTTAGCTCTAGTTTAGACCTGGTTTGGTTTTGGGTTTAGGCCTGTTGGATTCTGGGCCAGTCCGGGGTCAGACCTGGTTGGTCCTGGTCCAGTTTAATTCTGGTTCAGAACTGGATGGGCAATTTTGCAAAGCAATGTTGGCAAAGCGTTTTGTTTGTTATTTGTGACAAAAATCAATGACTGAAACAGTGTTGGGGATATTTGTTTTTTACAGTGTCGAGTCGTGCAGCTCCGGCCCAGAAGCTCCGGCCAGAAGCCGGCCCAGCAGCTCGGCCCCAGAAGCCCCAGCCCAGAAGCCCCGGCCCAGAAGCTCCGGCCCAGAAGCCCCGGCCCAGAAGCCCCGGCCCAGAAGCTCCGGCCCAGAAGCCCCGGCCCAGAAGCCTCCGGCCCAGAAGCTCCGGCCCAGAAGGCCCAGAAGCCCCGGCCCAGAAGAGAAGCTCCGGCCCAAAGAAGCTCCGTCCCAGAATGCCCCGCGCCCAAAGCCCGGCACAGAAGCGGCCCAGCAGCTCCGGCCAGAAAGCTCCGGCCCCAAAAAAGCCCCGGCCAGAAGGCCCCGGCCCAGAAGCCCCGGCCCTCCAAACAACCGGCCCTCGGGGAAAATTAAGTTGCAATAGCCCACTGACGTATGGTAGTTGTAGGGATGGTGGTTGGTTTAGTGTGTAGTGTGTAGTGTGTAGTGCGTAGTGCGTTCTGGTTGCGTAGTGATGTAGATGTGTTAGTGGTGGTGCTGTAGATGCGTGGTGTGTAGTGCGTGTAGTGTGATGTAGTGTGTAGTGTTAGTGCTTAGGTGATGGTGCTAGTTGTAGTGCGTGGTGTGTGGTGTGTGTGTGGTGTTAGTCTGTAGTGCCTAATGCGTAGTGCGTGGTACGATAGTCGTGTTGTGTAGTGCGTGGTGCGTAGTTGTAGTGTGTAGTGCGTGGTGTGTGGTGTATGGTGTGTAGTGCGTAGTGTGTGGTGCGTAGTGTGTGGTGTGTGTGGTGTGTAGTCTGTAGTGTGTAGTGCGTGGTGTGTAGTGCGTGGTGTGTAGTGTGTAGTGCGTAGTGCGTAGTGCGTAGTGCGTAGTGCGTAGTGTGTAGTGCGTAGTGTGTAGTGCGTGGTGTGTGGTGTGAGTGCGTAGTGTGTAGTGCGTAGTGCGTGGTGTGTGGTGCGTAGTGTGTAGTGCGTGGTGTGAGTGTTGGGACAGGTTCGGTCTTAAACTTGTGTTTTCCAAAGAGTAAATGTCATTTCCATGGCAACAGTTGAACTGAAGCTGGACTCGGCTGAATAAATCAACACTATTTTGGATGAAATGTTTCGCTTTTGTAAAAAACTAAAACCGAAGCTGTTTTTGCGTAAAGTCTTAAACTCTATCATTTGAGACTTGAAGCCAATAAACAAGAGAAATGCGGCGCTCCAGGCGACCTCCGACCTCAGAGTCCAGTTTGTTAGAGTTACGAGTCACGTCATTAAAACTAAGAGTGCTCGAACGGGCCAAAAAGCAGCTCCATTTGACTGACTGTATCGACCCGACACGTTCACCGATTATTCACCTAAACCTTTGCCTGTGTTTACGTTAGCTCCGTTAGCAACAGACCTGACCAGAACATCTGTAACTGCAGAAGCTCCGGGGCGGGGCAGGGGCGGGGCGGGGCGGGGCAGCGGGGCGGGGCGGGGCGGGGGCGGGGCAGGAGCAGGTCCGCGCACGTGGACAGAACCGTCACTCATGAAGCTGGCGGCGGTTCATCTTTCGCAATTTTTCCGACGTTTCCGGAGTTGGAAGAGTTTTTCAGCGAGAACTGACACGTGGGAACTCGGAAGATCAAAGCGCCACGACCGGAACCCCGCGTTAGGCCTGGACCCCCCTGGACCCCCCAAAGAAGACGCTTGATTTAACTTCAACTTTCGAGGTTTCCAAAAGTCAAAGGACAGAACTAAACATTAACCTTATGAGCACGAAGGCATCCAAACTGTAAAGTACTGTACATATGTCTAATGGACCAACAGCCACTGACCATTAGCCACTGACCATTAGCCACTGACCATTAGCCACTGACCATTAGCCACTGCCATTACCTGACCATTAGCCACTGACCATTAGCCAGGGCTGACGCTGTAGGACTGGACATTCAAATGTGGCCTACACAGACCGGAGAAGAGAGAAACACCATTAAGTTTTATGAAGTTTCTTTTAAATCTGATTTTCATCGTGAGAAAACACTTCCGCCTCCAGAGCTGAGGTGCGAGCTGATTGGCTGTCCTATGGTGGTCCACCCGCTTTCAGG
>BJKM01001610.1:0-23212 GCA_015082035.1 Chaenogobius annularis | reverse complement strand
GTGGTTATTGTTGTCGCAGTAGAGTAATACGTCAGTAGCAGTAGTAGTTCTGTCAGTAGCATATAGTTTGTCAGTAGCAGTAATCGCCAGTAGCAGTATTGTCAGTAGTGGTATTGTCAGTAGCAGTTTAGTTGAATTCGTACAGTAGTTAGTTGTAGTATCGTCATGAGCAGTAGTAGTATTCGGTCAAGTAAGCAGGCTACGCTAGATCGTCATCAGCATAGTAGTATCGTCCAGAGAGTAAGTAGGTATGTCAGTAGTAGTATCGTCAGTAGCAGATATCGCAGTAGCAGTATGTCAGAGTAGTGGTTTGTAGTAGCAGAGTAGAATCGTCAGTAGTTAGTAGTAAGTAATCGCCATAGCAGTAAAGTATGTATCCGTCAGTAGCAGTAGTAGTATCTGTCAGTAGCAGTAGTAAGTAAAATCGTCATGCAGTAGTAAGTATTGTCAATAGTAGTATCGGCAGTAGCAAAGTATCTGCCAGTACAGGCAGATTGTCAGTAGTGGTATTTTGGGTCAAAGATGCAGTAGTAGAATCGTTCAGTAGCCAGTAGATAGTTATTGTTCAGTAGCAGTAGTAGTCAGTAGCAGATAGTAGTATCGTCAGTAATAAAAGTAGCAGTATCGTCAGTGGAGCAGTAGTAGTATCGTGCAGTTAGTATATCGTCGTGCAGTAGTAGTATCGTCAGTCACAGTATATTAGTCAGTAGAGCGGTATTGTCAGTAGCAGTGTAAAGAGTGTATCGTCAGTAAGCAGTATCGTCAGTAAGCAATAGTGAGTAGTAGTATCGTCAGTGAGCAGTATTTCAGTAGCAGTAGTAGTTATCGTCAGTACAGCAGTTATTGTCAGAGCATGTATTGTCAGTAAGCAGTAATCGTCAGTAGCAGTAGAGGTCAGTCAGTAGCAGATATCGTCAGTATGTAGGTCATAGTGCAGTATTGTCTGTACGCCAGTGTAGTATCGTCATCACCCAGTAGTAGTACTTGTCAGTTAGCAGTAGGTAGTATTGTCAGTAGTAGTACGATCAGTAGCAGTAGTAGTAGTCAGGTAGACAGTATCGCCATAGCATGATTGTCAGTAGTGGTATTGTCAGTAGCATGTTAGTTAGAATCGTCAGTAGTAGTAGTAAGTATCTGTCAGTAGCAGTAGTATATCGTCAGTGCATAGTAGTATCGTCCCAGTACAGTAGTAAGTATCGTAAAGTAGCAGTAGTATATTGTCAGTAGTAACGTATCGTCAGTAGCAGTATCGGCCAATAGCAAGTATTGTCAGTCAAGTGGGTATTGTCAGTAGCAGTAAGTGACATCGTCCAGTAGTATAGTAGTATCCTCAGTAGCAGTAGTTAGTAATCGCCAGTAGCAGTAGTAGTAATTGTCAGTAGTAGTACGTCAAGTACAGTAATCGCAGTAGCAGTATTGTCACGCCTAGTGCGTCATTGCTCAGTAGCAGTAGTAGAATCGTCCAGTATCAGTCATCAGTATTGTCAGCTAGGCTAGTAGTAGTCATTTCGTCAGGCTAGCTAAAGTATACGATCCCCGTCGCAGCAGTAACGTCAGTAGCAGTAAGCTATCGTCAGTAGCAGTATCGTCAGTGCAGTAATCCGTCAGTAAGCACTATCGTCAGTAGCAGTATCGTGCGTAGCAGTATTAGCAGTAGCAGTAGGCTATGTCGTCAGCAGTAGTGAAATCGGTCGTAGCAGTAGTAGTATCAGTCCAGGTAGAGCAGTGGTAAGTATGTCAGTGAGGCGAGTAGTGTATCGTCATAGCAGTATAATTGGTCAGTAGTAGTATCCGCGAGTGCAGTATCGCCAGTAGCAGTATGTCCAGGTGAGTGGGTATTGTCAAGTAGCAGGTAGTAGAAATCGTCAGCTCAGCAAGTAGTAGAATCCGTCAGTAAGCAGTATTCAGTATTTGTCAGTAGCAGTCAGTAATCGTAGAGCAGTATCGTCAGTAACAGGTATACGTCAGTAGCAGTATTGTCCGTCAGTAGTATCGTCAGTAGCAGTATCGTCAGTAGCAGTATCGTTCAGTTAGCAGATTCGCAGTAGCACGTATCACAGCAGGTAGCAGTAGTATTCGTCAGTAGCAGTCAAGTATCGTCATAAGCATAATATCGTCAGTAGCAGGTAGTATCGTCAGTGCACAGTTAGTAGTATTCGTCATACATAGTAAGTACGTCATTAGCCAGGGGTAGTAGTAGTATCGTCAGTAGCAGTATAGTAAGTATAATCGTCAGCAGTGTTAGCTATTGGCTGTTTGCATGCCAGAAAAGTCTTACCTTGTTGCCACAAGTCTCCAAAGGTCAGGGGGTTGGTGAGGGCCATCCAGCGTATCTTCTCAGTGGAACGCTGGTAGTATCCTGAGCTCAACAAACATACGTCACAGTCTCACCTGCAGCAGCTCGGCGATGGCTCGGTAGATCACTGCAGGGGAAAATATAACTTTTATCAATCATTAATACGCAACCTCAGCCATGTTTAAGACACAGACGAACAGAGAAAAACATGGGCCAAAATGGGAATATCACTGGCACACTTGAACCGATAAGACAAGTGCCCAACTTGTAGAACAAGTTAGGGTGCCGACACATTTACTGACGATACTGCTACTGACGATACTGCTACTGACGATACTGCTACTGACAATACTGCTACTGACAATACTGCTACTGACGATACTACTACTGCTACTGACAATACTGCTACTGACGATACTACTACTCACTATTGCTACTGACGATACTGCTACTGACGATACTACTGCTACTGACAATACTGCTACTGACAATACTACTGCTACTGACGATACTGCTTCTGACGATACTACTACTGCTACTGACGATACTACTACTGACGATACTACTACTGCTACTGACGATACTGCTACTACTACTGACGATACTACTACTGCTACTGACTACTACTGACGATACTGCTCCTGACAATACTGCTCCTGACGATACTGCTACTGACGATACTACTACTGCTACTGACGATTCTGCTACTGACGATTCTGCTACTGACGATACTACTACTGCTACTGACGATACTGCTACTGTTACTGACAATACTAATACTGACGATACTGCTACTGACGATATTACTACTGCTACTGACAATACTGCTACTGAC
Organism: Chaenogobius annularis; assembly: GCA_015082035.1. NCBI lineage: Eukaryota > Metazoa > Chordata > Actinopteri > Gobiiformes > Gobiidae > Chaenogobius > Chaenogobius annularis. The sequence goes on along the minus strand of BJKM01001610.1, from coordinate 20,081 downwards.
TACTACTACTGCTACTGACGATAGTACTACTGCTACTGACGATACTACTACTGCTCCTGATGTAAATGTGTTGTTCCAGGCCACACTGTGCTCCATGAAGGGCTGTATGAGAGCCATGGTCGCACAGCTCAAGTCTGAAAGCGAGGATCTGCAGCAGGTAACGAGTTTAATGCACAAAACGCATATAAACACGCCCGAAACGTACACGAAACGCACACATTCCAGAGGACGCTGAGGGTAAAGATGTGGTCACGTTTATGGAGACCTGGATGCCTGAGTATCCAAAACCTCCAACGAAAGCTGGGAAAATAAAGCTTGACCGTGCACGCCGCTCCCTGGCTTCCAAGTCGGCCCCGAACCGGCGTCCAAGACCTATTCTACTGATGTTCCACAGCTTATGTGACAAACGGGGTGTCATGGCGGCATCAACCAAGCCCCAAGTCTCTTTCTTCAACGACTTCTTTTGATCCGGTAAAATCCCGCCTGAGAGAGAAGAACGTGGAATATGCTCTGCTTCATCCTGCATATGAAGAGTAATGACAATGTTAACTCAACTGTACCAGAGGGCCTTTTTTACCTAGAATATTGTTTTCCCTCTGATCTCTCTTTGGATCAGTCTGTGGGCTCTTTACATGGTTTATGCATTGTGTTTGTTCCATTGTGTTCTGTTGTTGTGGTTCTTGTGTTTCTGTGTCATGTTCTACCAGAGAGCTGTGGAACAAAAGTAGAATTACAAGGATGATTTTAATATGGTTAAAAATGACTAAAAAATGACAAATACAATCGCAAGCAGAAGAGCCTTTGAACCGAGTGTTGAATGTAAAGACAAAGATGGCAGAGAAGAAGGAACTATTCATGGAAGTGTGTTTACTTTGATAAATGTAAACGCTCCACCAGGGGGCGACCTCACTTTCCATACTGAAGTTGTGGATCGGATTGTAAACCACTCTGAGGGAACCCTTGTTTGTGGCAGAGACTGGAACCTACATGTTCCAAGACCAAAAACAATCACCGTTTGAATCCTTCTACAAAAAATACTTTTCACCAAAATATTAGGAAACAAAGAAGAAGAAATACAATCTTTTTGGACACACTCAGCCACGACTGAAGAGCAAAACAAAGAATTAGGTTCTGAAAAAACAATTACTGAAAGTGCAGTTAAAAGACTAAAGAACACTGAATCTCCAGGAGCGACGGGTTCGCCTCAGAGTGAAGCTCTACAGACACACTCGTACGTCCTTTGAGTCCACTTTGAACTGGGCCTTAAAAAGCTCAGATCCTCCGAGTGTGAAAGAAGCCATCATTTCTTAAGACCTAAAGAGGGGAAGGACCCACTTGACTGTGCTCACAAGACCATCTCAGTTCTGAATGTGGACTATGCGTTTTACACCTCAATTATGTCCAAAAGAATGGACCAAATCCTCCCAAATGTAATCCAAAAATTATCAGACCGGATTTATGACCCAACGAAAAACACAAGACACACATCAGACCATTTTAACCACACAATGAGCCAAATACAAACACACAATGAGCCAAATACAACAACAACAAAACAAAGTGGAATAAGAAGTCTGGATCTGAGAAGGTTTGGATTCTGTGAGCTCGACTTATTTAAAGTGAAGAACACATTTAAAATAGATGATTAATTTATAAAAAGTATTGAGGCTTTTTACGATGGTGCAAACTCAAGAATCAAAATGGAATGGTCACATGACAGATCCACTGACTTTGGAGAGAGGGGCGACACAGGGCTGTGGTTGGTCCCCTTTTGTTCGCTTTGTTCTTGGAACCATTGGCCCATTTTATTAGACAATTGAAACAATTTGCCCAGATTTCTCTCTCTGATCCAGAATCTCCTGATTTCCATCCCCAACCAGCGATTTGACGTGTGTGTGACGTTGTGGGTGGACTCTGTGTGTGTTGTGTGTGACGTTGTGTGTGTTGTGTATGATGTTGTGTGTGACATGTGTGTGTGTTGTGTGCAGGTCATTGCCAGTGTGCTTGAGGAACTTGTCCTGGAGAGCTAACGTGAACTCCAAGAAGACTCTGAGAGAAGTGGGCAGTGTGCGAGCGCTCATGGGCTGTGCCCTGCAGGTCCAGAAGGTAAGAACCTCTGACCCTCTGCTCTTCTCCTGCTCTTCTCCTGCTCCTCTGACCTCTGCTCCTCCTCTGACCTCTGCTCCTCCTCTTTGATCCTCTGCTCCTCCTCCTTCTCCTCCTCCTCTCTCCTCACCCTCTGCTCCTCCTCTGACCCTCAGCTCTTCTCCTGCTCTTCTCCAGCTCCTCTGACCCTCCTTTCCTCCTCTGCTCCTGCTGCTCCTCCTGCTCCTCCTCCTGCTCCTCCTACTCCTCTCTCTGCTCCTCCTGACCCCCCTCTGCTGCTCCTCCTCCTGCTCCTCCTGACCCCCCTCTGCTGCTTCTCCTCTCTCCTGCCTCTGCTCCTCCTCTGACCTCTGCTCCTCTGTTCAGGAGTCCACTCTGAAGTCCGTTCTGTCTGCACTGTGGAACCTTTCCGCTCACTGCACAGAGAACAAGGCGGACATCTGCAGTGTGGACGGAGCTCTGGCCTTTCTGGTGGGAACATTAACCCACCGTAGTCATAGCAACACACTGGCCATCATCGAGAGCGGAGGAAGGCATCCTGAGGAACGTGTCGAGCCTCATCGCCACCAACACAGACGCACAGGTGAGTGCACACAACTACACACAACTGCACACAACTGCACAACTACATACAAACTGCACACAACTACACAACTGCACACAAAACTACACGCACAACTGCACGTACAACCACACGCACAACTACACACATGTACCTCTTGTGCCTCCTTGTGAGTGCTCACATGACTCTGTGCTTAGGCCCTCCCTTGTGCCCTCTTTGTCTTATGCCTCCTCACATGTACCTCCTTGTGCCTCTTCTAATGTGCGAGTGCTCAACATGTACCCTCTTGTGCCTCTTGTGAGTGCTCACAATGTACCCTCTTGTGCCCTCTTGTAAGTGCTCACGATGTACCCTCTTGTGCCTCTTGTGAGTTCACATGTACCTCTTGTGCCCTCTTGTGAGTGCTCACATGTACCCTCTTGTGCCCTCTTGTGAGTGCTCACATGTACCCTCTTGTGCCTCTTGTGAGTGCTCACATGGTCCTCTTGTGCCATCTCTCTTGTGCCCTCTTGTGAGTGCTCACATGTACCCTCTTGTGCCCTCTTGTGAGTGCTCACATGTACCCTCTTGTGCCCTCTTGTGAGTGCTCACATGTACCCTCTTGTGCCCTCTTGTGCCCACAGGCAGATCCTGCGTGAGCACGGCTGTCTGCCCACTCTCCTGCAGCACCTGAAGTCTCACAGTCTGACCATCGTGTCGAACGCCTGTGGAACACTGTGGAACCTTTCTGCACGCGATGCCACAGATCAGGAGACGCTGTGGGAACTGGGCGCCGTGGGAATGCTCCGGAACCTCATCCACTCTCGTCATAAAATGATCGCCATGGGCAGTGCCGCGGCTCTGCGGAACCTCATGGCGAACCGCCCAGCGCGCTATAAGGACACCAGCGTGGTGTCTCCAGGAGGAGGCGCTCCGTCTCTGCACGCTCGTAAACAGAAGGCTCTGTTCGAGGAGCTGGATGCGCAGCAGCTTTCAGAAACGTTCGATAACATCGACAACCTGAGCCCTAAGACCGCCCACCGCAAAGGGCGCGGCTGTGCTAACGGCGGCGCCAACACTCGCTCGTACGCCAACACGCCGGTCCTGTCCAGCCCCAAACGCTGCGACGAACTCGGCAGCTACGGCCGAGCTTTCCCACCCAACGTGCGCGCATCCAGCGACAGCCTCAACAGCGTAACCAGCGCCGACGGCTACGGCAACCGTGGCAAAACCAAACCCTCCTCCACCACGGCAGAGAACTTCTACTCCTCTGAGGAGAACTCTGTCACCAACAAGTGCTGCGTGTACATGAAGTACCCGGCTGACCTGGCACACAAGATCCGCAGCGCCAACCACATGGCGGACGATGACGGCGCAGAGTTAGACACGCCCATAAACTACAGTCTAAAGTATTCGGACGAACAGCTGAACTCCGGACGCCAAAGCCCCAGTTTGAACCCAAACGCAGGAGAGTCTGAGGAGGAGCATCTCAAAACGAGGCGCGGCTTTAGCGGCACGGCGCCGTACGACGTGCCGACGGAGCAGCCCATCGACTACAGCCTGAAGTACAGCGAAACGCAGCGCAAAGACGAGTACGGTTTGAAATACGCCTCAGAGTCTTCACGGAAGGACGACTTTAGTCTCAAATACGGCGTGGAAAGTCCCGCTCTGAAGTATGGCGCTGAAACACAACGTAAAGATGAATACAGTTTAAAATGTAATGCTCAAAAAGAATCAAACACCTCTGCGCCAAAACTCCGCCCTCTTCAGCAGACCTCATCCAATCGCGCAGCTCCAAAGAGTCATCAGGAGTCGACGCAGACTTACTGCGTGGAGGACACGCCCATTTGCTTCTCACGCGGCTCCTCGCTGTCCTCGCTGTCCTCCGAAGACGACGAGGTGCTGCCTCGCAAACGCCGCGGCGCTAACAACAGCGACGGGCGCGCCTCCAGCAACTACGCCACGCTGCCCGCGAGCGAGAAGACGTCCGCTGCCGACGAGCAGAAGCAGCGGAAAGAAGCAGAGAGTCAAACGGCCACGGAGTCTGCTGCCACCAACTCCAGATCCAAACGACATCATCACCATGAGGCGCGACATCACCATCACGCCACATCCGGCGCCAGGACCCCCAAGAGTCCTCCTGAACCCGCCCCGCTCTACGCCCAGGAAACGCCCCTCATGTTCAGCCGCTGCACCTCCGTCAGCTCCCTGGACTCTTTCTCCACCTCGTCCATTGCCTCGTCCGTGCGCTCCTCGGAGCCCTGCAGCGGCGTGCCCAGTGGTGTCATCAGCCCCAGCGACCTGCCCGAACAGCCCGGGGCAGACTATGCCACCGAGCCGCGCCAAGACGCCGCCGCCGCCCAAAGCGGAGAAGGAAGATGCTCTGACGCAGAAACTGCAGCGCCAGGACGAGCAAGAGCCCAGCTCGGACCTGCTGCTGCACTTCGCCACAGAAAGCACGCCGCACGGCTTCTCCAAAGGCCTCCAGTCTGAGCGCGCTCAGTGTCGATGAGCCGTACATCGGCGACCTGAAGCTGGTCGAGCCGCGCCCCCAGGAAACGCCAGAGAAACCGGAGCCGCTTCTCGAGGGCGAATCTGATGACGATATCGAGATTCTGGAGGCCTGCATCAACATGGCCATGCCCAAGTCCTCTCGCAAACCCAAGAAACAACCGCCACAAGCCCCGCCCCCCACCGCAGCGCAGCCAATCAGGAAGTCCAGTCAGCTGCCCGTCTATAAGCTCCTCCCTCCTCAGAGCCGTCTTCAATCACAGCCCAGGAAGGACAAACAGGAAGAGGAGGCTCCGAGCGACGACTCGCCCAGAGTTTACTGCGTCGAAGGAACGCCACTGAACTTTTCCACCGCCACATCCCTCAGTGACCTCACCATTGAGTCCCCACCCCCTGAGGAGGCCGCGCCTCCTCACAGGCGCAGGGCCGGGCTTCCCGAAGGAGAGAACGGCGACGACATTTTGGCCGAATGCATCAGCGCCGCCATGCCCAAGTCCAAGCTCCGCAAACCGCCTCCTGTGGCTCGACCAATGGTAGAGCAGAGCCTCCAGCCCCCGCCCTCCCTGCCCCCTCAGGCCACACCTCCTCTGGCCGTGCAGCTACAGAAGAAAAAGCCCACATCTCCCGTGAAGCCGATGCCGCAGCAGCGGCCGGCCGTACGCTGTTACAGCGCTGAAACACACCAACAAACCAGGCTTTTCCTTCGACTCGCCGCGACACTACACTCCCATCGAGGGAACGCCCTGCTGCTTCTCCCGCAACGACTCGCTCAGCTCGCTCGACTTTGACGAAGACGAGGAGAAACCCAAAGAGGAGCCCAAAACCAAAGCTCCACCCAAACCGCCGCCTCCGCCTGCATTTGCCGCGAGCGCGCCACTAAAACCCAACACAGCCGACGAGAAGCTTAAGTTCTCCATCGAAGACACGCCCGTTTGCTTCAGCAGAAACTCCTCCCTCTCCTCGCTCAGCGACATCGACCACGAGAACAACAACAAACCCTTCGCTGCGGAGCCGCCACCTCCTCCCGCCGCAGAGCCAGACCCTCCTCCCCCCGAGAAGCCCCGCCCGGCACCGCACTATGTCCCCAAAGCCTTCCACGTGGAGGACACGCCCGTGTGCTTCAGCAGAAACTCCTCGCTCTCATCGTTGTCCATCGACTCTGAGGACGACCTGCTCCAGGAGTGCATCAGCTCCGCCATGCCCAAGAAGAAGAAGAAGGCTCCGCCCGCTGCCCCTGCGCCCGCCCCCTCCACAGACCCCGCCCCCGCGGAACCTCAGGATGAGGGCATCCTGGCCGAGCTGGAGCCGTGCGACGCCGCACACAGCCCGGTGTCTCCAGACTCTGAATCGTTCGACTGGAAAGCCATCCAGGAAGGAGCCAACTCCATCGTCAGCTCTTTAAACGCTGCAGCCGCCTCCTCGCTCTCGCGCCAGGCCTCGTCTGACTCAGACTCGGTTCTGTCGCTGAAGTCCGTGGGCTCGCCCTTCAGGCTGCCGCTGTCGTCCAAACACAAAGCCTCTGAGGCTCTGGAGTCGTGTGAGCCGTCTGAGACGGAGGAGAAGAGAGGAGCGCGCATCCTGAAGCCTGGAGAGCGCAGCACTCTGGAGCAGCAGCACGAGCAGCAGCACGAGCAGGAGGACGACAAGGCCGTCAAAGGAGGAAAGAAAGTCTACCGAAGCTTGATCACGGGAAAACCACGCTCAGAGCCCAGCGCCCGCGGCCGCACCAAGCCCAGAGCTGCCATCGGCCCCAAACTGGGGAGTAACACTGAGGACAAGTCGGGCGGCAGCTCGTCCCGAGACTCCACTCCATCCAGGTACCAGAAGCCCAAACCTGGTCCTCAGTCTGCGGCCAGTCCGGCCCCCAAACCTGGTCCTCAGTCTGCGGCCAGTCCGGCCCCCAAACCTGCCGTCAAACCCAAAACCACAGGGTTGCCACGCAGCGAGTCGGCGCCGCGCGTCGCGCCCAAGAAGCAGAAGTCTGACGCCGAGAAGCCGCCGGCGCTCGTGCGACAGTCGACGTTCATCAAAGAGACGCCGAGTCCCACGCTCAAGCGCAAACTGGAGGAGTCTCAGAATCTGAACAGCGCCGCACTCGACTCGCTCTCCAGCCCCGAAACACAACAGCCTCCGTTAACCCGCAAAAGCGACGTGAGCCGCTCGCACTCGGAAAGCCCCTCGCGCCCGCAGGAAGTGACGTCTTCGCGCTTCAGCCGCACTGGCACGTGGAAGCGCGAGAACAGCAGTGCCAATAACGGCAGCGCCAATAACGGCAGCGCCAACGGCAAACAGCATTCTACGTCTCTGCCGCGCGTCGGCACCTGGAAACGTACGGGAAGCTCCTCCTCCATACTTTCCGCCTCCTCAGAGTCCAGCGAGAGAGGGGCGAGCGACAAGGGCCGCAGCGAGGAGGAAGTGACATCACAGCGCAAAGGCACGTGGCGCAAAAAGAAAAGTGATTCTGGCGAGCGCAGTTTCAGCGACAAATCGGAGGACGTGTGGGTGCGTCTGGAGGACTGTCCTGTGAATAACCCACGCTCCGCCTCCTCATGCTCCGCCCGCTCACCCTCCAACGCCCCGCCCATCATTGACAGCCCCTCCCCCGCCTCCAGAATCCCCTCAGGCTCCTGCTCCAATCTCAACCTGCGCCGCAGCTGCGAGAGTTTAGACGACAAAGCTCCGCGCGGCGCTCCTCGCGGCGCCGTCGCCGCTCGAGTGAGTCCGTTCAACTACACGCCGAGCCCTCGCAAGACCAATACAGACTCCTCCAGTACTACTACTACTACAACAACTACTACTACTACCACTACTACTGCAGCGAGCACTTCCACCACGGCCACACGGCCCTCGCTCATCCCGACGCCCGTCACAAAGAAACGTGAGCCCAAAGGCGAGGGAGGAGCCGGGGGAAACGGCGGCGAGAGGGGCTCCTACATCGTGACGTCCGTGTGAGGCTGCCGTTACCAGGGTTACAACAAGACGGATTCGAAACAAACCGAGCTTCGTGAGCACGTGCCACGTACTATTAAATATACTGTGAATAAATGATAAAACAGTTCAGATAATGCCTTTCACGGACGCCAAACAGAAGATACACTAAATGTGGAGTATTACCATGTGAGGGACACTAGAGGGCGCTAAAGGTTTTTGTAAAGGTGTTGTACAAGTCTTGTTTTAGTGGAGGTAAAGTTGTAAATATCAAAGTAGAGAGATTAGTCCATATAAAGCAGTACTGTTCTTGCCTTTTCCATGACACAAAATGGCTCCTGCAAAGACCCTCTTTTCTAACGTCCTGACGAGCATTCACAGGAGCTGGACACAAAATGGCCGCTGTCTCCGTTTAAAGACTGTAAATGACACTACAGACGGCACCCCCTTCAGGCCGCTCCCGTAAACGCAGTGTGTACGAAGGAATGTTAAGCCCCGCCCTCTGTCGCTCTCGTCACTCTGAAGACTTTTTATACCACTAAACTGAAACGTAACTAAAAATACATAAATAGCGCTTAGAGCTCCGCCCTCTGTCATGCATGGCCCCGCCCCCCGACCTAGTAATGACGGTTACCATGGTGATTTCTGCGTTAACCCTCAAATTTGAATCCAGAAAGACGCTAAAGATGAGTTCCCTCAAACGCCTTTATTATATTCTAAGTACAGTAAAAGCAGTTGAAACCAGGACTAAAAGGGGTCTAAACGGGGTCTAAACCAGGACTTTAGAGAGGTCTAAACTGCACATGCTGAGATGGTCCAGACCTGGTTTAGTCCTGGTTTATACAAATGGAATAGAACTTTCACTTTCTCCTGTTTTTGTCCGGATTCAAATTGATTTCTCTTTGTTCTGAGAAACTTCCGTTGCCTTTGAATAAACACTGAACCGTAACTTATTGCTGTAAAATGAATGAAGCACATAATTTAATACTATTTTTTTGGTTTGTTTTTGCCAAAAAGTTTTCACCGTTTTATGTTTTTATTTCTGAAATGTCACATTTTCTGTCAAAGGAGGTTTTTGGTGAAAATAAAATGATGAAAATAACAAAGTCGAACCCTAAAGTCTGTCTTTTTCATTGGGAAACGCGCCGAGGAAAAAAGACGAGTCTGATCCAAACTCAGATCTGATTTAAGCTCTAAAGTGTGTCCACGGCAGGAGTTCTGAGGCCCAAAGTGTCTGCAGTGCAACTTCAGCATTTCCCTGTGAATAACAGGGCCTGGCAGGGCATCCGGGTAAACCAGGTCGTGTTCCAGTATCCTCCAGAGGCACGCGTCCAGTTAGCATGCGTCCTCTGTTAGCACGCGTCCTCTGTTAGCACGCGTCCAGTTAGCATGCGTCCTTTGTTAGCACGCGTCCAGTTAGCACGCGTCCTCTGTTCTGTTAGCACGCGTCCTCTGTTAGCACGAGTCCTCTGTTAGCACGAGTCCAGTTAGCATGCGTCCTCTGTTAGCATGCGTCCTCTGTTAGCACGCGCCTCTGTTGCACGCGTCCTCTGTTAGGCATGCCGTCGCTCTGTTAGCACGCGTCCTCTGTTTAGCACGCGTCCTCTGTTAGCACGCGTCCAGTTAGCACGCGTCCTCTAGTTAAGCACGCGTCCTCTTGTTAGCACGCGTACCTCCAGTTAGCACGAGTCGTTAGCATGCTCCTCTGTTAGCATGCGTCTCTGTTAGCACGCGTCCTCTGGTTAGCACGCGTCGCTCTGTTAGCACGCGTCCTCTGTTGCGTCCTCTGTTAGCACGCGTCCTCTGTTAGCACGCGTCCTCTGTTAGCACGCGTCCAGTAGCACGCGTCCAGTTAGCACGCGTCCAGTTAGCACGCGTCCTCTGTTAGCACGGTCTCTGTTAAGCACGCGTCCTCTGTTAGCACGCGTCCTCTGTCCAGTTAGCAGCATAGCCACGTCCAGTTAGCACGCGCTCTGTTAGCACGCGTCCTCTGTTAGCATGCGTCACAGTTAGCACGCGTCCTCTGTTAGCACGCGTCCTCGTGGTTAGCACGCGTCCTCTGTTAGCACGCGTCCTCTGTTAGCACGCGTCCTCTGTTAGCACGCCCTGTTACACGCGTCCTCTGTTAGACGCCCTCTGTTAGCCGCTCCTCGGTTAGCACGCGTCCTCTCTGTTAGCACGCGTCCTCTGTTAGCACGCGTCCTCTGTTAGCACGCGTCCTCTGTTAGCACGCGTCCTCTGTTAGCACGCGTCCTCTGTTAGCACGCGTCCTCGCGTCCTCGTTAGCACGCGTCCTCGGTTAGCACGCGTCCTCTGTTAGCACGCGTCCTCTGTTAGCACGCGTCCTCTGTTGGCACGCATCCTCTGTGGCACGCGTCCAGTTAGCACGCGTCCTCTGTTAGCACGCGTCCTCTGTTAGCACGCGTCCGGTTAGCACGCGTCCTAGGTTAGCAGCGCGTCCTCTGTTAGCACGCGTCCAGTTAGCACGCGTCCTCTGTTAGCACGCGTCCTCTGTAGCATGCGTCCTGTTAGCATGCGTCCTCTGTTAGCACGCGTCAGTTAGCATGCATCCTCTGTTAGCACGCGTCCTAGGTTAGGTTAGCACGCGTCCTAGGTTAGCACGCGTCCTAGCACGCTGTTAGCACGCGTCCTCTGTTAGCACGCGTCCAGTTAGCACGCGTCCTCTGTTAGCACGCGTGCTCTGTTTAGCACGCGTCCAGTTAGACACGCGTCCATCTGTTAGCACGCGTCCTAGGTTAGCATGCATCCCTCTGTTAGCACGTGTCCAGTTAGCACGCGTCCTTCTGTTAGCACGCGTCCTCTGTTAGCCCGCGTCCTCTGTTAGCACCCGTCCTCTGTTAGCACGCGTCCTCTGTGTAGCACGCGGTCAGTTAGCATGCGTCCAGTTAGCGTACGTCCTCTGTTTGAAATAATTTACCAAGGGTACATTAGCGAAGCCTTTGCTGCCTTGAACTGGTGAATTTACCCATAATGCACCTTGATCATTTTAGAAGATCAAAAATAGTTTAAAACATCTGAAAACATACAAACCACCAGAATATAATGTGACCCCCAGAATATATGTGACCCCAGAATATATGTGACCCTCAGAATATATGTGACCCCCAGAATATATGTGACCCTCAGAATATATGTGACCCTCAGAATATATGTGACCCCCAGAATACATGTGACCCCCAGAATATATGTGACCCTCAGAATATATGTGACCCCCAGAATATGTGACCCCCAATCAGGAATCAGGATATATTTATTGCCATTGTCAGTGAACAAAATCACAACATAGGAACTTGACTTGATGACAGATGCGACATGAGAGACGTGCATGAAGAGCACCAGTCGCCCGGGCAACCGTGCGGCGCCTGTTGGGGCATACAATGATACACAATAAACAACACATTTTGAATACACAAGGTCAAACGTGATGGTATTTTCAGTGGTTAGGGGGGATGGGGGGGATGGGTCACAAACGGGAAAACAAGATAAGGATGAGGAATGTGGAGAGGGTGAGAGGGTGAGTGAAGGCCGCACCTTGTTTTGTGTCAGCGTGTGGCTTTAGTACGGCCTTGGGCGCCTGCTGCTTGCCAGCTCGGGGAGATAAAGAACAGGGAGAGACATACAAGGGCACGGCAGAGAAAAAGAGAAAAAAGTACGACCAAATAATCCAAATATTTCTGGTCCTCTGTGTGCGATCTTTGTTGTTCTTGTCAGACAGTTGTTGGGTGAATTTTCCTGTCTTCCCAATTTTCCGATAGACCAGTGCGACTCCGAGCCCAAGTAGGAGGAATCCTGCTGTCATAAATCCAATTACGAATAGGTCCTCCACATCTTCTATGAAAAGAGGCTCCATGCAAAGGACCTGCCAGTTCTTGTAATAGTCCCGTACGTTCCCTGTGGCGGACGTTCCGTCGGGACAGGCCCTTCTCCTGGGGAAGCTTTTCTCTGGGAAAAAACTTTATCCAATGCACTCAGAGGCCAATCAATCAGATCCATTGTTTCGGAGAACAACAGGTGATCAGAGCACTGTGATTTAGAGAGATGTAAAGATATGTGACCCCCAGAATATATGTGACCCCCAGAATATATGTGACCCCCAGAATGTGACCCCTAGAATATATGTGACCCCAGTATATATGTGACCTCCAGAATATATGTAACCCCAGTATATATGTGACCCCCAGAATATATGTGACCCCCAGCAGAATATGTGACCCCTAGAATATATGTGACCCCTAGAATATATGTGACCCCCAGAATATATGTGATCCCCAGAATATATGTGACCCCAGTAATATGTGACCCCCAGAATATGTGACCCCTAGAATATATGTGACCCCCAGAATATATGTGACCCCAGAATATATGTGACCCCAGAATATGTGACCCCTAGAATATATGTGACCCCAGAATATATGTGACCCCCAGAAAATATGTGACCCCCAGAATATGTGACCCCCAGAATATATGTGACCCCCAGAATATATGTGACCCCAGTATATATGTGATCCCTAGAATATATGTGACCCCTAGAATATATGTGACCCCTAGAATATGTGACCCCCTGAATATATGTGACCCCCTGAATATATGTGACCCTAGTATATATGTGACCCCAGAATATATGTGACCCTAGTTTATATGTGACCCCCAGAATATATGTGACCCCCAGAATATGTGACCCCTAGAATATATGTGACCCCAGAATATATGTGACCCCCAGAATATATGTGACCCCCAGTTATATATGTGACCCCATAGATATGTGACCCCTAGAATATATGTGACCCCCCAGAATATATGTGACCCCCAGAATATATGTGACCCTAGTATATATGTGACCCCTAGATATATTGTGACCCCCAGAATATATGTGACCCCAGAATATATGTGACCCCCAGAATATATGTGACCCCTAGAATATATGTGACCCTAGAATATATGTGACCCCCATATATGTGACCCTAGAATATATGTGACCCCTAGAATATATGTGACCTGAATATGTGACCCCCTGAAATATATGTGACCCCTGAATATATGTGACCCTAGTATATATGTGACCCCCAGAATATATGTGACCCTAGTTATATGTGACCCCCAGAATATATGTGACCCCAGAATATGTGACCCCTAGAATATATGTGACCCCAGAATATATGTGACCCCCAGAATATATGTGACCCCCCAGTATATATATGTGACCCCCCCAGAATATATGTGACCCCTAGAATATATGTGACCCCCAGAATATATGAATATATGTGACCCCCAGAATATATGTGACCCTAGTAGAATATATGTGACCCCCAGAATATATGACCATGTGACCCTAGAATATATGTGACCCCCAAATATATGTGACCCCAGAAATAATGCGACCCCTAGAAATATGTGACCCCCTGGACCCCAGAATATATGTGACCCTATATATGTGACCCCCATATATGTGACCCCAATATATGTGACCTAGTATATGTGACCCCCAGAATATATGTGACCCCCCCAGAATATATGTGACCCCAGAATATATGTGACCCCCCTTAGAATATATATGTGACCCCAGAATATATGTGACCCCAGTATATATGTGACCCCCAGAATATATGTGACCCTAGTATATATGTGACCCCCAGAATATATGTGACCCTCCAGAATATATGTGACCCCAGTATAGTATATATGTGACCCCCAGAATATATGTGACCCCAGTATATATGTGACCCCCAGAATATATGTGATATATGTCCCTAGTATATATGTGACCCCCAGTATATATGTGACCCCTAGTAATATATGTGACCCCAATATATATGTGACCCCAAGAATATATGTGACCCCAGAATATATGTGACCCCCAGAAAATATGTGACCCCCAGAATATGCGACCCCTAGAATATATGTGACCCCCAGAATATGCGACCCCTAGAATATATGTGACCCCCAGAATATGTGACCCCTGGAATATATGTGACCCCAGTATATATGTGACCCCTAGAATATATGTGACCCCTAGAATATATTGTGACCCCCAGAATATATGTCACCTCCAGAATATATGTGACCCCAGTATATATGTGACCCCCAGAATATATGTGACCCTAGTAATATATGTGACCCCCAGAATATATTGACCTCCAGAATATATGTGACCCCAGTATATATGTGACCCCCAGAATATATGTGACCCCAGTATATATGTGAACCCCAGAATATATTGACCCTAGTATATATGTGACCCCAGTATATATGTGACCCTAGTATATATGTGACCCCCAGAATATATGTGACCCCCAGAATATATGTGACCCCCAAATATATGTGACCCCCAGAATATATGTGACCCCCAGAATATGCGACCCCTAGAATATATGTGACCACCAGAATATGCGACCCCTAGAATATATGTGACCCCCAGAATATGTGACCCCTGGAATATATGTGACCCCAGTATATATGTGACCTCCAGAATATATGTGACCCCAGTATATATGTGACCCCAGTATATATGTGACCCCCAGACTTCCTCACTCCCCAGACACTTCCTCCAACTCCTCCGTGGGGATCCCGAGGCGTTCCCCGGCCAGCCGAGAGACATAGTCCCTCCAGCGTGTCCTGGGACTTCCCCGGGGCCTCTTCGCAGTGGGACATTCCCAAAACACCTCCACAGGGAGGCCCCAGGAGGCATCCAGAACAGCTGGAGGAGCAGCGGCTCTATTCCGATCTCCTCCTGTGTGACTGAGCTCCTCCCCCTCTCTCTGAGGGAGTGCCCTGACACCTGCAGGCGCCACAGAGGGCCGCCCTGGCTAACGTGTCTCTGCTCTCCTGATCTGGAATATCTCTTCATTAACTCCAAACCACCGAGCGCTCGCGGACCAGATTCTGAGTGTGGAGTGGACCTTCCCGGACCCCTTGTGTATTATCCTGGGTGATTTTGAAACGTGCCCCCCCATGGTACAATGAAGAACTGCGTTCACATAAACAAAGAGTTAGAAAATGAGACCCTTTGGTCGCTCCCACACGGAGGAATCCCTAAAAGCATGGAACATCTGCCTAATGTCCTATAAAGCAGGCTCTGCGTAAGGCCCAAACCAGAGACTATTCAAATTTTAATAGAAGTCAACAAAAAATAACACTAGATTTCTTTTCAGCGCTGTATCCAGGGTAACCAACTGTCACAGCGCAGTAGAGCCGTCACTCCCAGCTACTCTCAGCTCTAATGATTTTCTTCAATTTTTTTAACAATAAAATCGTACTAGGCCCTAATCATCTACGAGACGCTTTATCTGAGCAGATGGTCCCACTGGACCACGTCAGTGTGGCCTCCAGCTCCACTGGAAGAAACCTTGGAGTCTGATTGGACCAAGAGCTCTCATTCAAAGCACGTAAATCAAGCCTGTAAAACAGCCTATTTCCATCGGCCGAATAGAGATCAAATCAGAAAAATCTGGCCTAAAAGTGATGCTGAAGAACATCTCCATGTGTTTGTAACATCTCGATTAGACTCCTGTAACTCCTGCTGCTGCAGCGTGTCCTAAAAGCTCCATCAAAAGCTTTAACTGGTTCAAAATGCAGCAGCAAGATTACGAGCAGGAACTAAAAGAGGAGAGCACATTACGCCGGTGCTGGAGTCTCTTCACTGGCTCCTGTCCAGTTTAGAATCACATTTAAACTCCTCCTCCTGACTTTCAAAGCCATAAATGACCACGCCCCATCCGACCTCAAAGATGCTATAGGACCTTATCATCCAATCAGAGCACTTCGCTCTCAAAATGCTGGACTTCTGGTGGTCCCAAGGGTCTCTAAAAGCACAGTAGGAGGTAGAGCGTTTAGCTCCCAAGCTCCTGTGTTGTGGAATCAGATCCTGTCCATGTTAAAGAGGCCGACACAGTCTCCGACACAGTCTCTTCATTTAAGACCAGGCTTCAAACGTTCCTCTTTGAAATGGCTTATGGTCAGACCAGTTAGGACCAGGAATAAAGACCTACAGTTTCAGCTCCGCTGCCCTAGGACCACCTCTGGGGGCAGTACGGAGCTGGAGCTCTTCCTCTGATGAAGACTACTTTTCTATCAAACAATATTTCATTTTTAATTTCACTTGTGTCTGTTCATCTCTTTTCCTTCTTCTCCCACTTCTCCTCGGGGAGTGGAGCAGCACATCGAGGACCTGTGGATCCAGATGCTCCTCAACTGCTGGAGAAACAGTCTCTACTCCAGAAGAACGGTTCTTCATCAGCCTTGAAGACCTGGTTCTCCTCCTGAGTGGGTCCAGCTCCTCTGTCTCTCTCTCGTCCTCCTGTCCGTCCGAGGGAGTCGGATCTCTCCTTCACTGTGGAACTTCTCCAGGTTTCTACTTTTTCCCAAAGAGGTTTGGTAGTTTCTCCTGCAGAAGGAGGGTCTCAGGACAGGGGGGCTTGGGACATCTGTCTGAGGACAAAGGACGCTGGGACATTTCCAAGTCCCTATGAACACTGTTTATTTCGTTTTCCACTGTAGCCCCTCGAGACCACTAATGTTGTGATTTTGGACGTTACAAAAATAAACTGAATTGAATTAACAACGCCTTCTGTGCTCTGGGCTCTTCAGATCACGCCATGGTTCACCTGATCCCCACGTACAGGCAGAGGCTGAAGCTCTGCAAACCTGCAGTGAGGACCTCTAAGAAGTGGACCAATGAGGCAGTGGAGGAGCTCCGTGCGTGTTTGGACTTCACAGACTGGGAGGTCTTCAGAGCTGCCACAGAGAGTTTGGATGAGGACACAGACACTGTGACGTCGTACATTCTGTGTGAGGACATCGTCATAGCAACACACGCCAAAGTCACTTTCAACAATGACAAACCCTGGTTCACTCCAAAACTGACGCAGTTCAGGCAGCAGAAGGAGGCAGCGCACAGGGCTGGAGACAGGGGGCGCTACAAAGACGCAAAGTATGGATTTAGCAAAGAGGTGTCGAGAGCGAGATCACAGTACAATACAGACAACAACCCCGCCTCCGTGTGGAGGGGCTCCGGCTTCTCACCAACCACAAGCCCCGAGCCCCCCCTGCTGCAGACAATCGAAAACTGGCTGAGCAACTCAACACCTTCTACTCCAGGTTTGATGTGACCACCCCCTCCCCCACGGTGGCCACCTCCGCCAACCCAACCCCAGTCATTTGAAGTCATTTGAACGCCTGGTCTTGCCCCACCTCAAGTCCTTCACCGCTCCCCTGCTGGACCCCCTGCTGGACCCCCTGCTGGACCCTCTGCTGGACCCCCTGCAGTTCGCCTGCACTGAGCACTGACTTCCTGATGGATCGGAGGCAGTGCGTGCGGCTGGAGAAGAATGTCTCAGACACTCGGACCATCAGCACAGGAGCTCCACAGGGCTGTGTACTTTCCCCTCTGCTCTTCTCCCTGTACACAAACTGACTCCACCCTCATCGGGCTCATCTCGGACGGGGAGGAGTCTGTCTACAGGAGGTGTGTCCGGCTGGTGTCCTGGTGCAGCGCGGTAACAATCTGGAGTTCAACGCCCAGAAGACAGTGGAGATGATCGTGGACTTCAGGAAAGCCACAGCCCCCAGCCCCCCTCATCATGACAGACTCCCCCATCACCACCTTGGACTCCCTCCTCTTCCTCGACACCTCCACCTATAGTAATCTTAAATAGTTCCTTAAGGTCTAAAGCAGGTCTAACCAGGTCTAAACCAGGACTAAAAGCAGGTCTAAAGCAGGTCTAAAGCAGGACTAAAGCAGGTCTAAACCAGGTCTTACTAAACAGGTCTAAAGCAGGACTAAAGCAGGTCTAAACCAGGACTAAAGCAGCAGGTCTAAAGCAGGACTAAAAGCACTAAAGCAGGTCTAAAGCAGGTCTAAAGCAGGTCTAAACCAGGTCTAAACCAGGTCTAAAGCAGGTCTAAAGCACTAAAGCAGGTCTAAAGCAGGTCTAAAGCAGGTCTAAAGCAGTCTAAAAGCAGGTCTAAACCAGGTCTAAAGCAGGTCTAAAGCAGGACTAAAGCAGTCTAAACCAGGTCTAAAGCAGTCTAAAAAGGTCTAAAGCAGGTCTAAACCAGGTCTAAAGCAGGTCTAAAGCAGGTCTAAAGCAGGTCTAAAGCAGGTCTAAAGCAGGTCTAAAGCAGGTCTAAAGCAGGTCTAAAGCAGGTCTAAAGCAGGTCTTAAGCAGGTCTAAAGCAGGTCTAAAGCGGAGTCTAAGCGGGTCTAAAGCAGGTCTGTAAAGCAGTCTAGAAGCGGGTCTAAAGCAGGGTCTAAAAGCGAGGTCTAAAGCGGAGTCTTAAAGCAGGTCTAAGCAGCAGTGTACTAAAGCAGACTAAAGCAGGACCTAAGCAGTCTAAAGCAGGTCTAAAGCGGGTCTAAAGCGGGTCTAAAGCAGGTCTAAAGCGGGTCAAGCGGGTGTCTAAAGCAAGTCTAAAAGCAGGTCTAAGAGCTAAAGCCGTCTAAAGCAGGTCTAAAAGCGGTTCTAGCAGGTCTAAAGAGGACTAAAGCAGGTCTAAAGCAGGTCTAAAGCAGTCTAAAGCAGGTCTAAAGCAGGTCTAAACCAGGTCTAAAGCAGGTCTAAAAGCAGGTCTAAGCAGGTCTAAAGCAGGTCTAAAGCAGGTCTAAACTAAAGCAGGTTCTAAAGCAGGTCTAAAGCAGGTCTAAAGCCGGTCTAAACCAGGTCTAAAGCAGGTTCTAAAGCAGGTCTAAAGCAGGTCTAAAGCAGGTCTAAAGCAGGTCTAAAGCCGGTCTAAACCAGGTCTAAAGCAGGTCTAAGCAGGTCTCTAAAGCAGGTCTAAAGCAGGTCTAAAAGCAGGTCTAAAGCAGGTCTAAAAGGTCTAAAGCAGGTCTAAAGCAGGTCTAAAGCAGGTCTAAAAAAAGAGGTCTAAACCAGGTCTAAAGCAGGTCTAAAGCAGGACTAAAAGGCAGGTCTAAAGCAGGTCTAAACCAGGTCTAAACCAGGTCTAAAGCAGGTCTAAAAGCAGGACTAAAGCAGGACTAAATCAGGACTAAAGCAGGACTAAAGCAGGACTAAAGCAGGTCTAAAGCAGGTCTAAACCAGGTCTAAAGCAGGTCTAAAGCTAAAGCAGGTCTAAAGCAGGTCTAAAGCAGGTCTAAAAGCCAGGTCTAAAGCAGGACTAAAAACAGGTCTAAAGCAGGACTAAAGCAGGTCTAAAGCAGTCTAAAGCAGGGACTAAAAGCAGGTCTAAAGGCAGGACTAAAGCAGGGACTAAAGCAGGTCTAAAGCAGGTCTAAAGCAGGACTAAAGCAGGTCTAAAGCAGGACTAAAGCAGGTCTAAAGCAGGTCTAAAGCAGGTCTAAAGCAGGTCTTAAAGAGGTCTAAAGCAGGACTAAAAGCAGGACTAAAAGGTCTAAAGCAGGTCTAAAGCAGGACTAAAGCAGGTCTAAAGCAGGTAAAGCAGGACTAAAGCAGGACTAAAGCAGGTCTAAAAAGTCTAAAGGTCTAAAGCAGGTCTAAAGCAGGACTAAAGCAGGTCTAAAAGGCAGGTCTAAAAGCAGGCAGGTCTAAAGCAGGTCTAAAGCAGGTCTAAAGCAGGACTAAAGCAGGGTCTAAAGCAGGCTAAAGGACTCTAAAAGCAGGACTAAAGCAGGTCTAAAAGGTCTAAAGCAGGACTAAAGCAGGTCTAAAGCAGGACTAAAGCAGGACTAAAGCAGGTCTAAAGCAGGACTAAAGCAGGACTAAAGGTCTAACAGTCTAAAGCAGGTCTAAAGCAGGTCTAAAGCAGCAGGTCTAAACCAGGTCTAAAGCAGGTCTAAACCAGGTCTAAACCAGGTCTAAACCAGGACTAAACCAGGACTAAAAAGGTCTAAAGCAGGTCTAAACCAGGTCTAAAACAGGTTCTAAAGCAGGTCTAAAGCAGGTCTAAAGCAGGTCTAAAAGCGGTAAAAGCAGGACTAAAGCAGTCTAAAGCAGGACTAAAGAGGTCTAAAGCAGGTCTAAAGAGGGACTAAAGCAGGACTAAAGCAGGTCTAAAAGCA
>BJKM01001609.1:0-23317 GCA_015082035.1 Chaenogobius annularis | reverse complement strand
GTCAGGTTCCCCCGGGGGAAGCAGATGAATTTGTCACAGTAGGTCTCTCATCTTTAGCCTTGTAGCCTTGTATGCACTCAGTACTTTGTCTTTGCCGACAAACCCTTGGTCTGTGACGGCAGCCAATGAATAATGACCCCAAAGCAGCTGCGTCACTTTTTCCATGTATTGTTGTTCTGCCATTTCTAGTCAATCACATTGGCATCTTCTTCTCTCTGCACCATGAGGGAGCAATTAGGGCTAAGCATCAAGGAGCAGTTTAACATAAGTGAATTAGTGAAGAAAGAAAGCCATTTTTATGCGAGAATCCATCGCTCCAAGGCCTACAGGAACAACACATATCAATATACATGTGCATCTTTGCATTGTGTGGCCTCTTTACACCTTCCAGATGGCTAATGGGCTGTTGAATTTGTGAGCTGTCACCTGCGAAAACCTCTGACACAGCTGGCGGCCGTCCAAAGCACTCATGTATGCATAAAGCGCTACATCAATGGGAGATCAATGGACACAAACATCAGCCATTAAAAGCAACATGGCCACTGTTTGATCAGCATGCATGAGGTCGATTGTGATCTGCGCAGGAACGGACAGGTCAGGTGACTCTCAAAGTGACTTCTGTAATGCTGCTGCTGCGGAGATTACCTATAGACCTATTATCAGCAATCAAGTAGGTATTTGTGGAGAAAACGTTGAAAAATCTGTGGAAAACCTCACACTAGGGACTACACAAAGAAACCATTTTTTGACTCGCTAAACATTAATTTAGCAAAATAAAGTCGTTTTCATATATTTGTATTCGTCAAATAAACAAAATTGTGACATTAGATTAGTTTTGGCTCATTGTTTGCTGGTTAATTTCCTAGCGTGATGTCATTAATTACAAACAGGAAGTGAAATTATAAACCTAAAAAAAGTGCTATTCTGTGATAACATTTTTAGCAAAATTCTAAATATTATCTTAACTGTGTTTTAGTTCAACGAGTCAGCTAACCTGTCATAGGCACTTTAAGTTTATCTGTCTTGCATTGCACAACATTCGACATTTTTTATAGTGAGATAAAAAATAAAAGCTCTTTCACATTCTGCTATAGTCTAACAACAAATATAAAGGTCTACGACTGTCTGCTAAATATTAAGTTGCCATCTAAAGGAAGAAAATCAAGTAAACAGTTGTAGAAAACCAGATAAACAACAGGAACACTGCAGCTTTGTGATACATTGTTGAACTGATTACCTTTCTTTCATTAAATAAGATGTTCCTGAGTCCATTTGTTAAGGACAAAAATTGGAGCAGTGTCCTAAATCTCCAATTGTTGTTTGCAAATAAGCTAAACCCTGCACAGTCGGAGCAGAGAAACTATACTTTCAGTTTACATTTTCGCTGCAAAACCTGAAACGGAGTAAGCGAAACAAAAGCTCCACAGACAAAAATTAGAAACAAAAAAACAGATTTGATCAGTTCTGCTGCTGGAGTCTAAAGTGGGTGGTCGACACATCAGAAAAGTTTCATAGTGTTACTTGAAATGGTCCCTTTGTAAAGCCTGATATTCCATAAAATAGACTTTAAATTCTCAATAGAACTTGGTTGAGGTGCAATTCTTTTGGTTTTCTCATACAAATGTCCAGGGAGCACAAACTTTAGCTATGTCGGATAAATTGTGTTCTGCTGTGGAAAAGGTCTATGAAAGTGTAAACATCTGCAATCTGTATAGTTTTGTTTCTTATATTGTATTGTGTTGCCCATTAGTTTTTGTGAGTGCCTATATGAACTGTACTTGGTCCTGTGTGAGAGGTGGAATTGCCATATATTAATTTTCAACATACAGATTTAACTTGAACATTCATGTTTTTATGGTAGTTTCAGGAATTTTATTTTAAACAATCCTGAACCGACATTAGGGCTGCAGGATTTTGGAAATGTTATGCAGCTTTTAAGTGTCGGTGTAATCCCTCATTCGTCCAGGAGTGTTCCATTGTAGAAAAAGATTCAGTTGTAGTCATCTGGACTCTGTTTTTTTCTCTGAATCTTTTTCTACAATGCAGCTTTTAAGTATTGCAATATCAATAATTTTGTGATTTTTATATACTTTTTGAAATAATAATATAATTTAAACCACATAAATACATAACAGAGACAAAACCAATACTTAATCAAGGCTACTTTATGCTGAAAAAGGAAAATCATGAGTAAAAAACTTTTTGTCAAAGTAATGTCAGTTGAATCTAAAAAGTCATTACATAAAAGTCGTAAAGTTTAAATTCATTGACTAACATTAAGAAAAATTGAGGTCTTAATGAAATGTGTGGATAAAATCTGCCTTTTTCATTAAATGAAAAACACATTTTCATTTTAAAAACAGTACATTTCTGTCAAATGGAGCACCTGAGTACTTAACAAGTATGTTGAATATCATATGAAGTATTCATTAGTTGAGATCTCGGGACATCTGTCAACACCCAATCAGGAAAAAAAGCCTTCAGCCACTTTGCTGCCATTTTGCTCCCCATTTTTGGAACAAACACAGAGACTATTTAAATTAGATCATCTTGTACCTTTTACTTAATTCAAAGCACAAAGATTACCCAGAATGCCAGTGCTCTTGCTTTGCATGATCTTATTCCATATTGTATGGCTAAGTGTATGTATAGAAATGTATTAATTTATTGAATGTTTTTTCTGATTGTTTTATTGACATTTTAGCTATATATTCTGTGTTATCGGTTGTTTTATTTCCCCTATAAAAGAAATGAAAGACCTACGTGTTTTTGCAATATATTCCGTTTGTTGCAATTTCGATCATTGCATCAGCCAATAACTCGAGACATTGGTGATATATTGTGCTGCTAACACGCATCTTTACTAAAAAAAGGACTTTAAGGTGCACTATGCAACTTTTTTTTCATACCTATAATTTATTGTACTTATTCAGTTACAGGTATTTGTATTGCCATAGATATAAGACTACAGCATTATATCATAATCACATACACAACACTGTGCCTTAGCTCTTCTCACCATGTTCCATTTGTGCTGTTCCTGATATCGGCCTTTCACGTGTGTGTTACTAAGTGTTGCTCATGGCTACCACATGCTCAGGTTTGCTCAGAATACACCACGTTATGTTCGGGACATTGTCAAGGTTCTCTTATACCTGTACTCAGGGAGTCCACTTTCAATCACACTACCAACGTCACACTACCAACCTTATATAGCGTCTTTATGTACATTTTAAACAGGACCCACTGTGCCATGGCAATGACATAATCACCACACAGAACTGTATAATTTTAAAGCAATGATTGGGGCCAAAAAGCTATCATAAAGTTGACTCACCATCAGCAGCCTCTTTCCTTGTTCCGGTAACCTTAACAAAAATATTGCTTTTATTGCTTTGTTTTATACAGCTGTTCGGTAAGTGGGCTGTTGACTCCCTGTGGAGGCTGTTTACTTGTTCCAGTGTCATTAGGACAAAAAAGGTGGGAGTACAATAAACACTCTGATTTTCATTTGATTCTGTTTAGACTTTTTCCTCCAGTTCTTGAGCATCATTAATAATTGTAATGTTATTCAAATTCTAGAGTCGTCACGCAACCGTCACTTTTCATGTGGAGCTTTCAGGTCCTGGTATAGATCCTGCATGGTATAGATGAATGCATTGCAAATTAATAATAACTTCTTTAAAGAGAACATGTGCAGATACCGTGGTCTGCTTAATATTGCATTGTATGTCTGTAACCTGGCCAGTCAAGACTAGCTGATTTTCCTATTGGCTACTATACTGTACATACATACAAGACATATATAGTCGGAACTTTTCCCCCTAATTTCCGATGGCCGTGATTGACAGGAGGATTAACCAGTTAGAGACAGTGGTTTATGAGAAAAAGGAATCAAAATATTACAGCGACGACAGAGCAACTACGCAGGAGAATTTGAGAAATGATTGGGTTTGTGGGGTCTGAGACACTCAGATTCAAACAGAAAGTTGGAGTGGCTTTCTCACCATGTTAGTCTGATAGCATTTGCAATAAACCCATCCCTTCAACCGAAAACATGCACGATAGGTAAAATCCTCTAGTTAAGGTCCAGACCAAGCCGTGCTCAAGGTCGAAGTACTGCAGCAGGTTTCCCCATGAAGCTCTGAAGGAAGGGCTGAATGCAGACAATGAATTTCCCTCTCAAGGAATTATAAAAATATACCTTAAGCATAAATCTTTAGAAATATACTCCTGGACCAACAGACATACAGATATGAAAAGGTCAGGAGAGTCATTAAAGAAATTTACAAATGTGTTCCTTATTATTACAATAGCAGCAATAATATTATCAATTTATTTCACAGATACTGGTTCAATTGAAATTCCCGTCACTGCAACTTCAGCGTTGAGAAATGTGTTGAACTCCCCCAACACTCTTGAACAACTCTAAAATTCTCCACATTGTGCCAAAGTCTACCTATTCCTGCAGAGAAATGGCAGAATCCGTTTTTCAGCCCTGTCCATGCTCCTGTCCTCTTTTCCACAGCCCAACTGCCTGGAGGCCATTTCCCTTTTAAGTTTGATTAAGGGCAAGCGGTGCTTTTTATGGCTCTGGACACCTGCAGGGTCAGCAACCACACGCACCTAAAGAGAGCCCTGTGAGTCACACTACTAGCCCTTTGAACTGGTTTACGCCCCCTGGCCCTGTCCTGAGACCCCCCCTCTCACCACTGGTCCCATTATTGCCTTCAGTCTGTAAGCCGTCTGGCAGGTGTAATGGCAGCTATCAGGTATCATTCTCCCTCCTGGCCGTTTAGACAAAGCACTCAATTAATTTCCTAGTTGAAACATGGCGAGAGGTTGCGACTGTTTATTCACTGCAGTAGCTTTTAAATCCACATTTGCATAATGTGGTTGTTCTCTTGGCACACACTGATATTAACAGGTTGGATCAGTCACACCGCGAATTACTGTGAGTTGATTAAGTGACAGCTCCGTCCTCTGTATTAGATATTTTTTCCCCAAAGTTCTTTTCAGTGGAAGAGAAGAGGAGACAGTCTTTTTGCAGAAGTGGCGAGCCTGCATGCTGAAGTCATTAGTTTATGTGGTGCAGGGAGTTTTATTGCTTCCTACTCATGTTAAGTCAATCCAACAATTTACTGGGCTGCCCTCTGCTTGCTCTCTCCTGTCATTCCCGTGCACTGCTGTTATGGCTGTGGACGTTTCTGGTCAATCAGTGCGATGTTGTAGTGGACGGGCAGGCCAGCGGGGAAGGGGACATATCGGTGGGTGGAGCTACATCATCTCTTCTCTTGGCCAGTGGCATCTCTTGGCCAGTGGCTAAAGCAAAACCTGCACTCAGCAATGTTTGTTTCTCAACAACAAGGACACGTTCCAATGACAACCAAGCAATTAGATTTAAGACATTATGTGAGTTTTTTTAATCGGCTCTCAGCCTGTCGATTCAGAATGT
Organism: Chaenogobius annularis; assembly: GCA_015082035.1. Lineage (NCBI taxonomy): Eukaryota > Metazoa > Chordata > Actinopteri > Gobiiformes > Gobiidae > Chaenogobius > Chaenogobius annularis. Next base: position 17,862 of record BJKM01001609.1, on the reverse strand, counting down.
TTATGGCTTATGATTTACTCTTCTCTATTTCCAATTTCCATGTTTGAGTTTACACAAAAGGAACTCTTACGACAGTGTCATCTAGTAATTGGGTAGTATTTATTAACCAAAAATGTACAATAAAGAAGAAACAAGTTGTGTGACTACACACTTTGCATTTTGTTTTGTGGTCTATGGGAAGACAAATCTTTTTGGACAGCATTGGGCTTTCTGTTCTGTGTTTCCTGGTGGAATTGGTGCTTGGGAATAAAGCAGACAAGATGTTGTATAGACGTCCAAGACAACCTCACACACACAAAATCTAGAGGTGGGAAGTATATACAAATGTAGATAATAATGTGAATGTTGTTTTGAAGAGATGCGAAATTGTAATATTGCGTTTATCTTTTGAAGCAAAAAATGAAAATGCTATGTCGTAAACTTTCAAAAACGTTCAAGGGTATAAGGTGAGTTTTCTCCACTTTTGCAGTCATTTTACATTTCATGTTTAACAGATAATTAAACTTGAACATATACATTTAAAGACATGTTTTAACACATTTGTGTTGGATTTACATAATATCATCTGAATATCGTTATTGGGATACTCAAAAAACAAAACAAAAAACCCCCAGATATTCATTTGTCTTCTACATATTAAAGTTAATGGCAGTATAGTTGAGTGGATTTGAGTGGAAGAATGGAAGAATGTTTTTTATAGATTTAGTTTTTGAAAATCTTAAATTACTGTAAACTGCATATCTCCGGCAATTTTTCTAAAGGCAAAAATATATATTGTAAGCAAAAATCAATTCTTGCTTAAAAGCTCAAGACAGAAAATACCACTGAACAATGTATAAGTGAATGATTATAGTGCAAGTAATAGCACAATAAAATAAAGAGCCTGGGAGGTCAGCTAATGCTTCAAGCACAAAACCTTAAAAAATGATTATTGAAGGACCTTGGTCTTCTTATTTTATGAAGCCAGACGGTAAAATGATCGTAGTGATGTTAATAAAGCGCTGGAGGAAAGCTTTCACTGACTAGTAACATGAATAGATGGTAAACTGCTGCTCCATGTATTCAAGCTCTATGCTTTAGATGGGCTTAGGACAAATTTAAGCACAGCACAAGGTCAGACGTGAGTAAGGGATTGGTTTTTAAAGTCACAGTGTGTAGTTGAGCAAGAATTTGCAAACCAAGCTCCACCACAAAATTAAAACACTCTATTTTAGGTGCAAAACATCCAAGACCAAGAATATAAGCAATAACCTTCAAGTTATATAACGCTAAGCTTATCAAGTCTTGTTCATTATCCGTCATCTATATGCATAGTGGAACTAGAAGTTACCATACCTTATCTCGGTATCACTTCATTCCATGCTTTGTTTTGGCGTACTGCAGTTATTTTGGATGAGATACTGGTATATTGGTGTGCTGTAAAATATACTGAAAAGAAATGCTTTAGTTGACTTTACTGATAACCATTTTATAACGTTAATGTTGACAAAAAGGCTTTTAAATTATATATATATTTTTTTAAGCACTACTGCCCACCTGAATGCAAATGAACCGTGGCAGTGTGCAGCAATTTAGCTGTCTTTGCCTTCTAACTGGAACAAGTGAGACATTTCGCTGAACGAGTTTGCGTTTCAGTCAATAGCATTAATTTAATTCAAACAGTAACGTGGATGCTAACAAAAATGCATATTCAGTTCATTTAAAAAAAAAATTAAAAAAAATAGATGGGGTTTTGAAAGAGAAAGTCATTGAAATCAAGTCCATTTTGGTGCTGTTATTGGACGGCTGTAGCTCCTTTTGTGGATGTTCGGTTGCATGCTTTAGTTTTATTAGTGCTGCTTTTTCATTTTTGTTTTGGACTGTTAAGAGCTCAATACTTGAAAATCCGTATAAAAAGGTCCATCTCCCGCTGTCCAAGCATCAAGCCAATATCTTTTTCCACCACAGCCCTAGTGAGCACATTTTACTCACCTTTTATGAGTCCTGGCAAGGTCACAGTGGGAGGCGGCTCTGGCTATTTCACTGTTGATTGATGGGCACGTTTTGGCAGCTTTTGTCTTTGTAATATTTGATGACAGCGGAAATGACTGTCACTTTTCGGCCATGTTGTCTCTAAATTTGCTCTGGCTTATTGACCACCCATCACTGTCCCTGCACTAGCCATTGATTTTGATCTTATTTTCGCCTTCTGGTCCTTATACTCTTAACTCATCACTCACTGTCAGACACATAGGTCACTTTCAGTTGTTTTTTTGGAAGGATGTTACTTTTCTGGATTCGCCACTTGGTCGTCCCCAAGGAGGTGTTACTTTCAGTATGTCATTAACTTATATATTTCCATGGATACAAGGTGATATACCATAGGCCGAGTTACAGATCGGATTTGCGCAAAGTAGGGATGTCAAGATTATTCGGTTTATCGATAATCGGGATTATTCAGGTCACAATATAATCGTACGAACTAAAATATAAGAATCATAAGAATCGTTGGCAATGGAGTCATTTCAGTTAAATCTATACTCCAAAAGTGTAAAGTCCTTTTTTTGGGGGGGGTTTTATGTGAAAATATCATTACTTTTTCATTCTCAAAGTTTGATTTCATAAAGCGAGTGAGGAACGGTGATCTATTGTGAATGAAAGCAAATTAAGGATTTCACTGTTGTGTGGTCAAAGTGCCAATAATCAGGAATATTTGTTTCTTTTTACAACAATCGTAACTTTGTGACATCCCAAGATGCACCAAAGACCGAGTTACAAGTCAGATCTGTTGAGAGATCTGACCCCGCTCACGGTAAGAATTCATGTTTCTCAAGGTATATTTTTAACAAGAAACACATGTTGAATACCTATAAAACAATAGTCAATAGTTTTGAACAGAGTTTTTGTTGACATTCACTCTGTTGTTTTGTCGAGCTTGCAAACAGAAAACTACTGTTCCAAATAGTGGACAAAATCTTTGATATTCTACTCATGTATGTGGGGTCCTTCTTAATTGCAAAGGGAATTCTATATTGGCGGTAGGAAAAGCAAACACGGCACTATTTATTTAACAGCATGCAATGGCTGTTCTAAAGCACACGACGTATGGAGTCCCTTTGATCTTGTATAGTTGAATTATTCACCAGTTTGCTCAGGCCAGCAGGAAAGATGAAGTGAAAACCTTACACTATGCCTACCGTCTGGCGCTTTTTGTGTGGAGTCCGATTACCTGCACGGCGTTCAGCAGGTTGCCAGGTAGATGATGCAAAGGATTCAATCACAAGCCTGCTATTCTGGGCCTGCTGTTGTGGATAATAATATAGAAAACTCTCGACGGCGCTACACCTGTACACTTTACCTGAAACCTGCTGCAAATGTGTTATAGAGCTTCAGCGTCCGCCCCACACGGAGGATGTGAATGGCTTGGCAAATAAAAATTCCCTGGCAAATGTGATGTCACTGCGGGGCCTCAGCGTGACTGTAGTGACACCAGCTGCTCCTGTCACACTTCCTGTTCCGTCATATTAAGGCACACTCAAGCTATTCTTCTATACTTTGGACAAGATGGGACATTTATGCGCCTTAGTTTCATTTGATGTCTTTTTTTTTTTCTTTGCCTTTACTTCATTTATTCGGTCTGTGCGTTGTGTTCTGTGTTCTGCGTTTTTTGTTTTGTTTATACTTTTAAAAACTGGATAAATAATATGTATGACGCGCTCAGATTACAACGCTAGCTATTTGACTTTTGACAAACTTTATCAAACCAAAAAAGAACTTGGACACAGTAGCTCACACATTACGATATATTACAATATAATATAAGAGCAATAATACATTTCACCATTCAAAATAAGTAGTTAAATAAGTAGCAGAAAACAATTTCTTTCAATCCAGTCATCCTCGGAGGTCAGATCTCAGACATTGGAGTTTTTCTCTGTTCTCAAGTGTCTGTGTTCCAGTCATCAAGTGTGAAAAACTACGAGCAGTGTATTGCCGTAATCGAGTAATAAACTAGAAAAGTGATCAAAAAATGAAAACCCACTTCGGTTCATTTGGTTTCCCAGATATCCAGTGTTCAAGTGTGAATGTACAAGTCGGAAGTTCGAAAATACGAGCTCTGAGTATGACTGGGACAAAGGTTACCAATGGCATTCAATTTTTCTTTATTGTCCCTTTGTCCGTCCAAATTACACAGAAATACATGAGGTCAAATAATTATCTGAAATGTGATTAAAACGTTGCCTACAGATACGTTTTTCTGGCTAGTGCCCATTTCATTGGATTCTTCTGTAGACTAAAACTACCAAAATCCCTTAAAGATCAAACTTGGCCTCTCTCTCTGGCTAATTCCGGATACAAATGAGGAGCAAGTGCAGCTTCATCGAAATTAACTTTATTGATCAGCTAAGCCGCTCATCAATCAGAGACTTATTATTGCCGTATCCTTTCACATCACCACTGTCCTTGATGCTGTTTCTCTTCCAAAAACACGACGAGTTAGCTATTACTTTTAATTTTGTGTGTTTTCATACAGAAATTAGTCGCATAAAGGTGTTGTTTTGTAGATAGCGCTCAAGCACCTTTCCCTATAATCGAAACCCAATTAAAAGCACACTCACGGTTAAACTTTAGCTCTTCTTAAAGTGTTTAGAAGGCTTAGAAGGGCCTTTATAGACTGGATAAATTAAGCAGACATCGTTTCTTTTCTACAGCCACCTGGTATAAGAGGAGATATGTTTACATTCACAGTACACTGCTGATATGGACAGAAAACTCTGCAGAGTGTATGATACATGAGATGAACTTGCTGATGCATAATTATGATGTTTATATGACCTATTTTTATATATGCAATCTAAGTAACACAAGAAATGTACAGTGCTGTAAGACTGGTGTATCTGCTGTACACAAATACACATTTGTATGATAGAGGAACATGTCCAAACAAACAAAGCATTCTGAGCATAAACATCTGACAAATTACCCTCCGGGGACAATAAAGTGTACCTTGACCTTAAAGACCTGGTTCTATAGTCGGCTGTTTTTGTTTTTTTGATAAACTAATATACTAAACAATATAGTATATGGTTTTGGTTCTCGATTTAACACCTATGAATACCTCTGAAACAAGTAGGCATAGTTTGTTACAGCAAAGTATATCCAACTAATACAAACAATCATTTTATATCAACCTGCAGTGTAATTAAAACATATGTTGCTTTGAAGATTTTAACACATCGTAAGTTAAGTTTTATCTTCATAGCAGTAGTAGTTTGGGATATAAAATGTTTGTGTTAAGATTATTGGGAGAAGAAACATCAAAATTTTTCTGATGTGCGTCTGTCACTGCTTGTTGAATAATTCAATTCAGCAATCAAATAGAAAATGCAGATCGAGTTGGCGCAATTATCAAATTGAAAAGGCCGCAAGTATTTAGATGTAATTATGCAATTATTGCTGCAAAGAACAAATTGTCTTAATACAGAAAAAATCTTGCAGTTGCAGTTTAGACCTCTACAAGCATGTTATGAAATGTGTGTTCGTTTATCTGTCCATTTTTCAGTCTTCCATCAAATGTTAATGCTCCTGGAGTTGTTAACAATGTGCACTCTGAACAGAATCTTACTTTTTAAACATATATAACTCTGAAAACACAATACTTGACTCTTAAAATCTCCATGCCCGGAATGTTCCACAGTATGGTATTAAACGACAAGCAGATGACGGAGAAATTAACGATGAATAAATGCAAGATAAGTTGAATGTCTAACATCTCCATAGAGACAAGCCACCAGAAAAGTTACATAAACCTTTAAATAATATTTCTATTTAGCGCCTGTACTTCATGTCTTTCCTGTTCTACCAGTTTATTGCATATTTCCTCTGTCAAACCTCTTCTGCATTCAACCTTCACGCACAGCGACAGCCACTGTGATGTGTAACCACGTCGACTCTGGCTTTGGATGTGATTTTCTCCAGCAAACATATTTCACTTTAGCACGACCTGCTCTGAAATTCAATGCCTTCACCAATTAATGCCCTTTTTCCTGTGAGCTTATAAATTAAACTGGCGCCATTTCCTTATTGTTGTTCAAGGCAACGTTATCGGATGATTCACGACTGGAGAGGTGCACTACATTGAAAAACCTACGTATTTTACTTGAAGAGGCAAGTTAACAGTAACCAAAATATACCAATGTGTACCCAGTATTTTTAGTGCTGCGTGTAGAAGGAACACCAAAATTGAACTTTGAAATTGGTTGTGACCCACTTGTTCTCAGACGCTCTATAATTAGAATAAATGTATCAAACCCAAGGAAACAAGATTATACCGATAATATATGGCTAGTCATTACTTACCTCATAGCCAAAGTGTGTGCCCTCAAACCATTAGAGTAGTCTCCTAATTAATCTTCATGTTTTTCGTCTCAGTTTTTCACCACGCTTTGAAAAGAGATTACATGCTCAATGCAGCAGAGGAAAGCTCTTTTTGTAAAAGTTTATCAAGGTTGGGGCTGAACTTCTCTTCATTCCATTTGAAGAACTTTTAGACTTCCGTTAAGTGTATAAATACTAGATGGACCTGGATGCATTTTTATTATATACCAATAAACAACTGTCCCACAATTTCTTTAATCTATAGTTAATGAATTGCCTCTTTCAGCAGTTTATGAAATGATTTAAAAGAAATATCCTCAAATGTTTAACCTGCATCAAATAAATTACTGACAAGGCCTTTAAATTTGCCATATATAGTGTTTCAAACTTGATTTTGATACCAAGTAATGGCTCAATATTCCAAACCGATTTTAATACCACAGTGTTAATAAAAAACACAATTTCCTTAGGCAATAAATTGTCATTTTAACAAAACATAATAGTAGTTTCTTTAATGTTACCACGTGGTATTAAACTAGTTATAGTATAAATTAAGACCTTTCTAAAACTATTAAAGAAACGTCCATCTTTTTTCTGGTGTAAAATGTCTTCCTCCAAACCACATGCTTTTATTGGTTTGGATCAGGAAGCGCAGGATTGGCTGTAAACCTCTTGATTAAAAGACCCAAGCTGATCATTGACTATAATCACGATTAGAAATGACTGGTTCTTGATTAGAATTTGACGAACGGCCCAGGCCTATATGATGCCGTGTGAAACGCAGCAATATTCGGCGCAAACTCAGGCTGATGGCAACTGACATATTTAAAGGCTGTGTCACTGTCATTCATCCATCACTTTGACATGGCTGTAGGATTGCGCTGCGTGGATAACATGCAGAATCTGACGTGGAGCCTCGGAACCGACTGAGAGGGTCCGCCTTCCGTGAAAGGAGTCAAAGGACAATTAGCGACCTTGTGTGCAGAGCAGCGGCATAATCACTAGTTGGGCACAAAAAACACACACATGTCGATGGAGGCATGACTGGGAGGCAATACTATAATCAGGAACAAAGGGTAGTAGGATAAACAAACAATATCACAACGAAAATAAAAATGTAAGTGTCATTTATGCGCCTTTATGGATGCTCAAAGACATTGTTTTCATGTTTTTGTGTGAGACAAACTTTATATATTTGTTGTTTTGTACGGTGGTTCAGTCAAATTTCTTCTAAATGTCAATATTTGAATAGTTAACAGTATTGACCACCAGTCTGCACTTGGCCTTCTGCTTCATACTTGTTTTGATGAAAATAGTCTGGACTGCCCTGGGTTAGACTAACAGAAGCTAGGCTGCCAATCTCCCAATCCAACCACCACTTACTCACAACTCACACACTGCACAAGGGGGGCAAAGTGTTTAATCAGGCAATGATGGATACGAACAATTTTGCAAGCCTCTGTACTGTATAAGGACCACAGCAGAAAAGACAATGCATGTAGTGTGTTTGCTGGAGTTTTGGGAGTGACTGGGCAGTTTAATGTGCCTTTTCACTTATGAAGATGCTGTTTTCAAGTACTTCAAGTAGTTATTTTTGAACGAGAAACTAATCTTGCCACGTCACGCTGTGCTCACTTATAGTCGATTAATCAATGGTGCAGGGCATGTCTTTAGTCAACCAAGAATTTCCTTCCTCGACTACAGCCAGACAGCCACCTAATATCCCCAGCGGTCTTCCAAGTACTAACCAGACCTACCTCTGCTTATTTTCCTCGATCTGACAAGACAGGGCATTCTCAAATTTACACGTTATGCTCTGTAATAATAACCAATATTTTAAATAAGGCTAAAAAACCAAAGCCGTGTAATCCTCCAATTACGGGTATAAAGTGATATTTCTGCACTTTTGTGCCTAACTGCATCGTTGTGCAATTTAAAGACATAGATGTGAGCCTCTTAAGTGTACGGAACACGTAAAGTAATCCAGGGGGTCCGAAAAACAGTCCGATGCACTCTGATCCAAAAATTAAAAGTACTTTTTTGAGCAAAGTGCAAAATTTGAACTTTGAGCAAGTCATCATTTTGGAAATGAATATTGTCAAGGGGATAATCCAAAATAATTATATACATTTTTGTCAATATTTTTCAATGCCCATCAGGACCGTTCACAACCAGGAAACTTCAACAACTCTAAACTTTTGGGTCATTCGTGAGTCTGAGAGAAAGAAAACAATTGCAGAGGTGTAACTTTGATGTGTCTGAGTGTTTGAGAGGACCTTGGATCTAACACCGCTGGCATCAAGTCCGAGTTATGTAATGTATAGGAGAGCGTCAACTGGCTGCTTTTAATAGCTTTAGGATCTTTAAGAAGGCTGAACATCAGTTATTCACATCATTACATTGACAGCAGATAAAAAACAGATTTAATTTATTCCATGCAGGGATGGAATGGTAAAATAGTATCAGGTAGAACATAGATTTGTAGCAGCTGAAATTAGGACTGTTTATGAAAATGTTGCGACAATTACACAATCCTTGTAACCAGTAATATCAATAATCGCAATTTGTCACAATTAGATTTTGATTAATTGCACAGTCCTAGCTGAATATCTGGTAAAACTGACTACTTTCACGACTGTACAGTCAGTGAATAAATGAGAATGGAGACAGTTTGAGCCAGAATCCCAGCCTATTTATACCAGAGCTCTGCGGACTTAGTTTGTGTTGACAGTGTTATATTAAATAGTGACAGGCCTCTGGGTGCTGCTCTCATTTTGCTCAACAACACTCAGGACTCATAAGCTCGGCACAAGACTTCTTGCCTGAATTCTCAGAGCATTTGTCAGCTCAGCCTCTAATGACTGCCTCAAATGATCTTTTGGTCGTGGAGCAATCAAGTACTCAAGCAGCAAATAATACAGGTCATTGGAATGATTGTACTTTTATAGAGCCGACATGCAAATTAAAATCCAGGGACACTATTTTAGAAAGAAAATATGAATTGTCAAGTTCAGAAAATAATAATATATTTAATATAATATCATTCATTTGTGCTATCTTTCTCTTTGCTGTCATAAAACTAACACCAAATAAACATAACTGCATTGCACTTCACAGCCCTCCTCATGTTATGCACCATGTTTTTTTTCATCATTGCTGTTGATGAGAAATACTAGGATACACCCTGCAGCTTCCCATGGAGATGTCAGCACTTCTGCAGCGGAAAATGCAACATATAGCCAGCTAAAAAGACCCACCAAACTTCACAGTAGGAAATTATTCGACTTCACTTTTGAAAAGGTCAGGGTTTTTTTTAGATTGAGAGTTTTGGAGATGGTCCATTTTACAGGATATTCTACAGCACCATCTCTATAACACTACAACCTTCCTCACCTGATGTACTTGTAATTTTATAGACGTCTCTAGACACTGAATATTAAAGAAATATAATCATGATTATGCACCAAAAATTTATTTCTTGGTCAAATTTTACATGAAAGAACAACCAAATGAACATAAGGGCTAGACTAAATGTTTGGTGCAACTAAAACCGAAATTTCACATTTACATCGGATATTAGGATATTCTGCAACAAATTCAACACTATTACTTCACCTTTTTGTGTAATAGTAACTGAGTTTATAAAGATAGATGTACAGTGATTTCAAAATTGTTAGGTTAATCAATAATCATGCTTATTTAGGTCACAGTATGATCGATAAGAACTACAAAATAAAAATTGTGACCATTTTAGAAGCCAAAATAAGTCTTTTAAATTCAATCTATACTTAAATGTATCTAAATATAAAGTATTTTTTTTATCTGGCTGTTTTTGTCACATTTCCATTTTGTCATTCAGTTAAATTTCATGAATATTCATTCAAGTAAATTTCATGAATTATTCATTCAAGTGTGATGCTTTTTCTTGCAATGACTGTAACACTACATTTTTTATTGCGACATCCCTAATAGTAATTATACAAACGTCTCGGATATCCATGTGTTACTGTTTTCAACTTTCAAATATAAACTCGCCTCAATTTCCTCTATACTGAGCACTGGAGGTTCGGCTCCTCAAAAATGTCTTTCCTTGGCCTGTAGAAAGTCCCATTAGGATAGAGGAAGAGGAATATTACTGATGTGTGTTAGGACTTGGAACTAACTCTACAGGCCCCTGACAGCAGCTTGTGTGTCCGAAGGAGGGCCAACATGTAAACAAAAATATCCATGGGTTTCAGGCTGTTGGAAATCAGCACCCTTGTATTGCATTTAACCATTCAAAAATGCTCTAAATGGTGACTATAAACAGAAAGCTGAAACCCACAAATAGGCTCTGTAAACTGGTGGTGTAAAAGACGCACACTACAAGTTAATATTGGCTTTGGCTGGTGGCTGCTTCTAGGATGTGCTGTGGTTATGAGCCGTGACCATTATGACCCCTGGTAACAGTCCTGCTTTGTGAGTGTTTGCCCATTCCAACATGGCGCCACAGAACTTTCTAAATTAAATGTCACATACTTTATTATATACAGTAGACCATGGCTTTACTTTCCACCAACTCATCATGAAATAAATACATGTATTTCTTGAATGAATTGACTTTAATAACCTCTGTGATTTATGCCAAACTTAATATGTGTGTCACAGAACTGAATTAATTAAACATATACTGCATGTAGATTTGAAGTAAAGGGTTGAGTTCACGTATCTCCATTCCGCTGTAGAAATTAAATCAATGTGAGTCCATGAAATAGAACTGAATACAAATGATCATCTTCACATTTCACCTGCCATCGGTAGGGCCAAAGCTGGTCCTATTCTGTAAGTCCTTTGCCTTGACAATGGGGACTTAGTTGGATCCTGGTTACATAAACATCATTATCATGGGGAAAAGGTTTCAAAGATAGTCATCTGGACACTGATTTTTATACAGAAGTCATTTTCAATGTAAATGTACTGTCCTGAGAAGCTAAAATGTATACTGCCTCAAGGTTTGAGAAATTGTTGTAAACAGAAGGTAGATTATACCTTAAACCACAATTTCTGTTTAAAGAAGGATTCTCTTCCTCCTTCTCCCCTTATTCCGACTATCCCTTCTCCATGCTTAAAACCTGCACCTCACTGTCAAGGCAAGTTTATTTGTAGAGCACAATTCGTACACAAGGCAATTCAAAGTGTTTCACACAACAGGAAAAAAATACATTAAAGGGAAAAAATGCATTTAAAATGAGTGGTTTAAGATGAAGGTGATCATGCACATATCAGATCAGAAAAATTAGAAGTTTTTGTTTGCCAAAAAGGTTACCATGGACACTAAAAGGTTACCATGGACACTTACCATACTGGACACTAAATTTGTGCGCAGAGGTCATACTGCAATAAGATGGTATCCTATATTTTTCTTACATCTGTGTCTTTGTAGCACTCTGTACCTTGAACAAGTTATCGTCATTTTAAAGCTTCATACTGTTTAAGATTGCACAACCAATCTGGTACAAAATTGCCCAATTATACAATAGATTCGCTTCACCCCTGAGATTTAGCACCATCATTATCTGGCGAGAATTCACAACGCTGCCATTGTTTATCAGCCTGACTGTCCGTAAGAATCCATGATACAGTGGAGGTCAGTTATGCTCTTCCCCTGAGTCATTCTGCATTGTTCACACTGAATGATCACATTTCCGACACTACTACTCTCACATTATGGAAGTGACAGGGATATTTGCTAACACTGCCCCTGGACAGCATGGGTAACTCCCGGGAGAGGAGGCTTTCGAACCGGGACGGGGTGTGGAGGGAGCACCCCTTAGCCCCAGGCCTCATCACTCATGTCAGGTATGGCCCACTTCCAGCCCAGTGTCTGCACACCTCTACACACGGCCACTTTGCACAGTCACAATGATAGATGACACAAGGTGAGTTAAACAATTACGGAGCAATTTGAAGCTCCATGCCTCATAAATTGCGTTCTATCCTGAAACAAACTGGGGAAGACGTCCAAAACAGAGGCTTACATAAATTGCCTAAGTCGTCTTCTGATGGTATAACAATGATATGAAGTTAGACTTTTTTGTATTCATTGCAGATTATGTTCACACTGTACAATTCGTACATTCTGACATTTATTTCGCTTATGGCTGTCAGTTACTTTTTACTTACTTGTGCCCGCACTAAATCACCTTCAAGTGAGGACTGGGCTAGTTTTTACTGGCCCGGCTTTGCATCGACGCCTCCTCCCCCCTACCCTCCTCCCCCCTCGCCCACGAACAGCAGCGTGGTCGATTCGTGAGTCCTAGCACCGGCGATGTGCCGCATTTATCACTAATCTTATTTGCCCCCTCATTTATGCCCCCCATCACATGAGTATTCAAAGGAACGAGAAGCCACCACCAGACATCCAAGACGATCCTTTCTCCATCGTTTGACGATTTGACATTTCTGCCGCCCTACTCTCCCGGCTGACTATATCTTACCTGTCTCTCCCTGCTCTTGAGTTTTTCTACATACCGTGTCATTCCTAAGAGAGTCGCGGTGGGACGACATACTTACTCCGGCCGTTCCTCTGTGCCGGGTTGACCATTCGACTCTTACTTACCCTCATACTATGAATGGAAATCTATTGATGATGAATGGTGGCTTACAATGAGCACTTGTTTCTCTCCGCTACACGCAAGATGATGTGCCAATCCTCGCTTACAGTCTATGCAGACTTTTTTCTCGTCTTTTTTTATTTTCATTCGTTTTCAAAATGAGGACTCTGTTGCTCGCGCTTCTCTCTCCCTTCCCATCTCTCCCTCTTCCTCCCTGTGTTGCGTCATGCAGATACTCCCTCAACCCTCACTGCTTCAGCCTCCCTTACTCTCCAGCCTCCTTCTGCTCTCCCTCTCTCTCATCTTCTAGCTACATTCCTCTCCTCTCTCCTCCATTTCTCTCTGCGTCTCCCTGGGCACTATAACTGTGTGTGTTCTGTTCAAGGCTACAGCAGACACCGGTATGCGAGTGCGCTGTCGATGACAAACACAGTGGATGATATGTGCTGGTGTGTGTAAGAAGAAAAAATATAGCTCGCGCCCTACTCTCCCTTAGCGATTACTCCACTCTCACTCCCGCCTCCTATCGTGCCGTGATGTCTCGTTTCTGCGTGTTTGTGTGAATGACCTCTGGTCCCTACCCAACTTTCGTCTCATCTGTGTCTTCTTCCTATTGTGTCCATCGGTCTGTCTGTGTCTTCGTGCTGTCTGTGTCTCTCTCTCCGTCGATTCTTCCCTATGGTGTGGTATGTGTCGTATGCTTCCCATTCGTAAGTCTCTGCGTGGCTGTGTTCCTAGTGTCCCATGCGTCTAACCTTTCTTTTGCTGGCTCACCTTATTCTCTCTACTCAAAAAACTTACTAATTTTATCCTCTCGATCTTGAGTCATGGGGCCCTCTTCTCTCAGTCCTGGCTCTCTCATCCACTCCTTCATTTCTCTAAACCACGATTCAAATGCCTTTTCTTTCCCTTAATTGCACTTCGTCTCTCTCCTTCTTTCTCTCTCTCCTCGCTCTTCTCTCTGCTTGCTGTCTCACCTACTCTCACCTTTCTCTCGCTGCCCACACTTCTTGCCCTTTCCTCTCATAACTCCCGCTCTCTGACCCCTTTCTCTCTCTCCCTCATCTCTCCCTCTTCTCTCTCTCGTGCCTCGCTCTCTCTCCTCTTCCCCCTCTGCGTCCCTTCTCCGTCCTTTCTCTCGTCGCCGCCGTCGTGTCTGTCGTCCGTCTCTACTCTCTCCCGGGGTCGTTACGAATTGTGCTTCTACAAATAAACTTGCCCCGTCTTGACATGGGAGTGCCGAGGTTATAAGAGCGAGTGCGAGGTGAGTATGCATAGTTCGGCTCACCTATTCTCTCCCTTTCTCTCTCTCCCTCTCTCTCTCCCTCTCTCTCTCTCTGCCTCGCTCTCTCTCTCTCTCCCCCTCTCTCCCTTTCTCTCCCTTTCTCTCTCTCCCTCTCTCTCCACTCTCTCTCTCACCCCTAAGCAAGACCTGTTCCCTCAACCTCAAGTCCACTTGAAGGGAGTTCCAAACTGTAGGAGGAGCGTAGGAAAACGCTCTCAAACTCAGACAGTCTTACACAGGGTAGCGGCAAGCAGTACATATCATGTGAGCGCAGGGCATAATAACCATCTGCTCTCTAAGGGAAGGCACACAGGAAGGGAGGTGCACATTTACATTAACTTAGTACACTAACAACATCCAATGGGGTGCCAGGAGGATGCCACAATTATTTAATTTTGGCCCTTTTGGCAAAAAATACTCGTTTGGGTGGAGTCATCTGCTTTTTTCCATGAGAGGCCAAGTTTTATACCATTTTGTGGAACATTTCAGTCAAATGAAAAACATCTCAATGGAGAAAAGAAGGTTTCAGACCCGTCAGCTAAAAACTTAGTTCCCCTTTAATGTATTAAACAATCTAAAATAAAAAATTGGGTCGAGAGCGCAAAGCAGCCACAGCGCGAGCCATAAGGGGAGCCACAGAACGCACGAGCTTGAAGGAGCAGAGCGTGCGGAAGACAAGAGGAGGAGACAGGTAGTGCCAGAGCGTAATCTTGCAAACGCTGTGAGCCAAAGGAGCCCCGCCCCTGGGCGTTACCATGGAGCTCATCTCACTATTAACTGATATAATGAATAAAATAACTACAATGAGATGCCAATAAGCTTACATTTACTGTATAATATTGACTCCATTTGTGGCCATTTTATTTATTTATTTTTAAATGATCTGCCGTATTAAATGGTTGGCAGGTTAATTGTTATAAATACACATTTTCCTCTCACAAGAACATTTGCGAGTTTAACATAAAAAAAGACAATATTAATGTTTCCTTTCTTTTTGCTGATAATCCTGATTAATCACAAAAAAAAAAAAATCTCCTATTAATTTTATACCGTGACATCCTAGAAGTGATTTTCCTGTGTTCCAGAGTGCACACATACAATGTTTGCTGTGACGTTTGTCTCCTGTGTTGATTTATATTAATGTGTTTGTAGGTCTTGCGATGAAAGGAAAGGACGAAGAGGCAAAGAGGGGCATCATACTAAGCATTCAATTAACAATAAAACAAGATAAACAGGCTGCAGCCGCTGTAACGCACAAGCGGCCGCCTTAACCTGTGTTTTTACAGATCACCTCACATGCCATCCCTATAACCGTTTACTTCTCCACCTTGAATATATGCAGAAGGGATCTTGTCCTTGCTCTGAGCCAAATCTGATAATGGCTGCAACAAATACAGCGGCGAGCCAGAGCAAGCCAAACCAATGTGTGCGCATAAAAAAAAGGCAATGGGTCTCACTGCTCATCTCCCAACACAATGGAGCCACAATTATTCAGTGTTAGACCGCGAGAAAAATATTAATCTATTTATTCATGGCTTGTTGAATCAGCTTTATCTTCTGTGAGTCAATAATGTAATCTTTAATTATAAGGAATGGCCTTATTACAAACGTCAAATAATCATGTAAGGGAAGAGGAAAAACAAATCTCACTGCGGCGGCCAGCTGTATGTTAAAGCCATTATGTAGAAGAGATCATTTTGCATTGTCTTCTGAGATATATGGAAATGAAATGTGTAGAAACAAATTCATATCTTCACAGGGTATAAAAAAAAAAGAACAGAAGAAGATTTAACGTTGGTATTATAATAATTGGTGACAATGGTAGAGTTTGTTTTGTGTAGTTTGCAAAAAGCTGACAAAGATGTGAAATTTTAAATATTCTATTAAAATATATATACAGGAAGTCCAGTGGGGCCCATGGGAAGAACAATAAACTAACATTGCAAAGGAGCAAAAAACAACAGCAACTCATAATCAACCACTACACAAAATAAGTACATTCTATATTACTATATTGTCAACAAGATTTCAAAAAAGGCTTGATACTCGATACAGATTACAGTGCGGTCAAGACCATTCTAAAACAAACTAAGGAAAGTCCAATCGATCTTTCAGCAGAAGATGCTTCCTCAAATGGGCATCTAGTTTTAGTAAAGTTTATTATATGCCTACCTGGCTTTTTTTTTTTTCATCCAAATGCCATATTAAAGGGGATCTACACTTTTTTTTTGCATGTAACAAAGTCAAATCTGTTCACCTCCAGCACATATATATTGTAAAAGCATCTATTTGGGTCAAAATGAGACCCCGCGGAACTTACTGCGTCTAATTATAGAACATTTTATTCTCTGAGAAGCAGGGAGCGCTAATGTTAGTTAGCATAACGGCTAAACTCACTCTGGCCCCAGAAAGTTGTGAAAAGTTTAAAATGAACTACTTCTGTTTTTCACATTCTAAGGCAGAAAAAAAACAGGTACAGCACCTTTCATTTCAATATTTCTTATATAGAATACAGTAGATACCTCTTTATTTGTTTACCTATTCTGTTTATATGACAGGGATGGACGGGCTGTCAACCGCACAACATTGACTATGGATAATTTTGTTTAGGATCTTTTGACATATCATCATGACTATAAAAAATCCATCAATAAGCAGTGGTTTGTCTCCATCCTTCTGCATTAAGCTGTCATCCCAGTGCAGTCCTCATGGTGTTCCCCGGCTGGACTTGGTGAAAGTGATCTGCTGTGCATGGAAGGCAGCTAGCCTGAAACAAATCTAACTGACAAGCCCAACGCAAATGTCTCTGGGAATCTTTCAACGGGGTCCTGCTCTGAGATGTGAAGTGGCCCACTGTTATAATAATGCATGCTTTCCGCTGCTCACTGACACGGGACAGCAGACGAAATGCTAATTAATGGGCTCAAAATGACAGCATTGATTGTGGATATAGGCTGGAAAAACAGAGCAAACTTTTTTCTGCAATTTCATCAAAGTTTCTGACTCCCAGAGGTGCGTGACATTTTCAAACGCCTGACAAAACAACCGAGAAGAAAATTCTCCCATTCTCCTGTCAGAACTACTTTTATGTTTCTATAAGAAAGCGAGAGAATTTAATTATCTTCGTCTATGATGGACAGAGCACCAAGAAATATACTTGAATAATAAATAGTTGTGTTATGTCCTCACTATACAGACCATAAAGGAAAAGTGTAATTTTGGCCATCAATTACCAAATAACATTTTTACATGAACCAGAAAATGTATAAAGCACAAACTGTTGGAAACAATACAAAGGCGTATAACCACAAACCGAACTGAGAATACAAGAAAACTTAATTCACATAAATGTTACAAAGAGTGATTTTAATGTTTTACTTTTGACAAATATTTATTGAATAAACCAATAATAAATAAATACAAATAAATGTTACCCCATTCAAGTATATTATGACACTTTTAGCAAGCAAATAATTCAGACGTTAAGATGTTTAAGATGTACATACAATATATGCCAATATACACAATATATTCATGTAAAACATTTCGCAGGGTCGCTTCTCCACAGATCTGACTTGTAAGTTGGCCTGTTGGGATCCCCTGCTTGTCTTCATAAAGACATACAAG
>BJKM01001608.1:0-23496 GCA_015082035.1 Chaenogobius annularis | reverse complement strand
GTAATGAACCACACCCCCAAACACACCAGGTAACTAACCACACCCCCAAACACACCAGGTAACGAACCACACCCCCAAACACACCAGGTAACGAACCACACCCCCAAACACACCAGGTAATAACCACAACCCCCAACACACCAGGTAACTAACCCACACCCCCAAAGAACACACCAGGTAACTAACCACACCCCCAAACACACCAGGTAACTAACCACACCCCCAAACACACCAGGTAACTAACCACACCCCCAAACACACCAGGTAACTAACACACCCCCAAACACACCAGGTAACTAACCACACCCCCCAAACACACCAGGTAATGAACCACACCCCCAAACACACCAGGTAACTAACCACACCCCCAAACACACCAGGTAACTAAACACACACCAACCCCCAAACACCACCAGGTAAACTAACCACACCCCCAAACACACCAGGTAACTAACCACACCCCCACACCCAGGTAACTAACCACACCCCCAAAACACCAGGTAATAACCACACCCCCAAACACACCAGGTAACTAAAACCACACCCCCAAACACACCAGGTAACTAACCACACCCCCAAACACCACCAGGTAACTAACCACACCCCCAAAACACACCAGGTAACTAACCACACCCCCAAACACCCCAGGTAACTAACCACACCCCCAAACACACCAGGTAAACTAACCACACCCCCAAACACACCAGGAACTACACACACCACACCCCAAACACACAGGTAACTAACCACACCAAACACACCAGTAACTAAAACACCCCCAAACACACCAGGTAACGAACCACACCCCCCAAACACCCCAGGTAACTAACCACACCCCCAAAACACCCAGGTAACTAACCACACCCCAAACACCCCAGGTAACTAACCACACCCCAAACACCCCAAACACACTAGGTAATGAACCACACCCCCAAACACACCAGGTAACTAACCGCACCCCCAAACACACCAGGTAATGAACCACAACCCCAACATACTAGGTAACTAACCACTAACCAACCACACCCCCAAACACCCCACTAACCACACCCCAAACACACCAGGTAACTAACCACACCCCAGGTAACTAACCACACCCCCAAACACACCAGGTAATGAACCACACCCCCAAACACACCAGGTAACTAACCACACCCCAAAACACGCCAGGTAACTACCACACCCGAAACACGCTAGGTAACTAAACCACACCCCCAAACACACCAGGTAACTAAACCACACCCCCAAACACCCCAAACACACTAGTAATGAACCAACACCCAAACACACCAGGTAACTAACCACCAAACACACCAGGTAACTAACCACACCCCAAAACACCAGGTAACAACCATACCCAAACACCCCAGGTAACTAACCACACCCCAAACACACCCAGGTAACTAACCACACCCCAAAACACGCCAGGTAACTAACCACACAACCCCCAAACACACACCAGGTAACTAACCACCCCCAAACACACCAGGTAACGAACCACACCCCCAAACACTAGGTAACTAACCACACCCCCAAAACCCCAGGTAATAACCACACCCCCAAACACCCCAGGTAACTAACCACACCCCCAAACGTGCCAGGTAACGAACCACACCCCAAAACACACCACCTTTGACCTTGAAATAACTTGTATAAATATAAGAAACAATTGTTTTACACATTTTTCCTCATGTTTCGTGTTCATTTATAAATAAGACATTTTATGTGTAAAAATTGCAAATTTTTTGAATATTTATTTAATTATTCCAAACTAGATTCGACTGAAAATTAGAACTTGCAAAAAACTTGCTTCTTTTACTGGGAAAGTCCCACTGAGAGGTGGAGTTCTTTCCAGGTTCCCGGGCTCAGGGTGGAACCTGTTGTACATGTTTTATGGGGAAAAACATAGAAGGAACTAGAACTGACCCAGAGTCTGTTTGTTTCTCGGAGGGTTCCGGATGATGGACCTGTTTGGTTTGGTGGAGGACAGATACAGCGCTCTGTCCGGAGTCTCTCTGGTCCCAGGAACGTTCAACACTTTCCCCTGTTTCCGACTGCACAGCGACGCACTGCTGACCCAGCCCACCAAGTAAACACACACACACACACACATAACACACACACACACACATTACACACGCACATAACACACACACACACACACACATAACAAACACACACGTAACACACACGTAACACACATACGTGTAACACACACATGTAACACACACGTAACACGTTACACACACACACATAACACACACACACGTAACACACACGTAACCCACACACATAACCACACACACACACGTAACACACACACACACGTAAACACACACACACACACGTACACACACACACACGAACACACACACGTAACACACACACGTACACACACACACGTAACACACACGTAACACACACACACTTAACACACACACACACACAGAACACACACATAACACACACACACACACACGTAACACACACACGTAACACACACGAACACACACACACACACACACACACACACACACCACACACGTAACACACACGTAACACACACATACACCCACACATACCCACACACACACAACACGTAACACACACACACATAACACACACACACACGTACACACACACACACACACACACACACACGTACACACAACACACGGTAACACACACGTAACACACACACGTAACACACACATATCACCAACCACACGACACACACACAGCACACATAACACACAACGTAACACACACACACACGTAACACACACACACGTAACACACACATACACACAACACCACACGTAACACACACACACGTACACACACACACACACACACACACACACACACACACGCAACACACTCACACACGTAACACACACACAACAACACACAACACACACGTACACACACCACACACGTAACACACACATAAACACGTAACACACACGTAACACACACACGTAACACACACGTATAACACACCCACCCACACACGAACACACACGTAACACACACACACACACACACACACGTAACACACACACATAACACACACCACACAACACACACACAGTAACACACACACATAACCACACACACACACACACGTAACACACACACGTAAACACACACACACGTAACACACACGTAACACACACACGTAACCACACACGTAACACACACCCACCCACACATGTAACACACACACACACACACACACACACGTAACACACACGTAACACACACATACACACACACGTAACACACACACACACACACATAACACACACACACACGTAACACACACACGTAACACACACACGTAACACACCACACACACGTAACACACACATAGACACACACACACACAATAAACACACACACACCACACACATAAACACACCCACCCACCCACACATGTAACACACCACCACACACACAACACACACACACCCACACATGTAACACACACACACATAACACACACACACACACCCACCCACACAACACACACACACACACACACACACACGTAACACACACAACGTACACACACGTACACACACACACACGTAACACACGTACACACACACACACCCACACACACGTAACACACACCCACCCACACATAACACACACACACACACACACACACCACACACGTAACACACACGACACACACACACACACACAACACACACACACACACACACGTAACACACACACACACACACACACACACACACACACACACACACACACACGTAACATACACACGTAACACACACACACACACTAAACACACATAACACACACACACGTACACACACTCGTACACGTAACACACCACACCCACACATGTAACACACACACACATACACACCACGCACACACACACGACACGTAACACACACAGACATGACACACACGTAACACACACACACACACACGGTACACACACACACGTAAACACACGTAACACACACCACACACACACGTAACACACACATAACACACACACGTAACACACACACACACATAACACACACACACACACACACGTAACACACACACGTAACACATCCATTTGTGACGACAAAGTCCAGATCTGGAGCTTCTGAGTCTTTCTGGCTCAAATCACCTTCATATCAGCGACATTTCTTGTTGTGGTTGTACTTGTGGTTGTACTTGTGGTTGTACTTGTGGCTGCGCGGCGCTCTGTTGTGACGATGCCCTGTGTGCGGTAGGTTCCTGCACCCTGAAGGTCTGCCTCGGACTACACCATCTCGCTGCTCTTCAGGCTCCTCCCAGACACGCCCCCGGAGCCCTTCGCCCTGTGGGAAATCCTGGACAAGAGCAACGAGCCTGTGGTGGGCGTCATCCTAGACAGTGAGCGCAAAACACCCACACTAGTCACTCTGACGGCCACAGGGGGGCGCCGTCGCTCCGCAAGAACACCTGGAGCTTCTGTTTCAGTCCCACGTTCACTTTGGCCTTGAGTGGACGTGGACAGTCATTTTTGTAAATAAAATAAAATAAACTTCCAAATAAATTGGACGTTTTTGCCGTTTTGGCTTCTTTCTCGAATTTAAATCGAAAGGAACAAAACCAAACCCACACCTACAATCAGTCCACGTTTATTTACAGACGGAGCAGACAAAAAGTACTTTCCGAACACTGAAATACTCAACATTTACAATTAACAAGCTCAATACAACGTGAATAAAAAAAAACTCATTCAAACTCAAAGTGGCTCAGCACCTGGAGAAAAGCCCGTGTGAACTGGTGAATGAGTCTGGTCTTCTTTGTCTCAGACTATCTGAGGGTCTGGTCTTCGTCTCATGACTATCTGAGGGTCTGGTCTTCGTCTCATGACTACCTGAGGGTCTGGTCTTCGTCTCATGACTACCTGAGGGTCTGGTCTTCGTCTCATGACTATCTGAGGGTCTGGTCTTCGTCTCATGACTATGTTTTCTGTTTGTTTTCACAGACGGAGGAAAAACGCTCACGTTTTTTAACAACGATTACAAAGGCGACTTTCAGACGGTGACCTTTGAGGGACCAGAAAAAGAAACTCTTCTACGGGAGCTTCCATAAGGTACTGGACATGACTAATATGAAGAAAGGCTAATAACAATAGTAACAGGCCTAATCATAATAATAACAGGCCTAATAACATAATAATAATAATAATAAAAAAAACATAACTGTTAAACTTGTGTACATAGAAATGCCTATTTTTATTTTTATTGTATAGTCATTTTAAATTGTTTCCTAATGCATGCCCTTTTTGATTGAATAATATGTTGTTTTTATTATTGCTCAGTGTTTTATGTTGCACCTTAAGGCCGAGACAAGTTCCTCTGTTTTTGAATTTTGTTCATTGACAATGGCAATAAACTCTTTCTGATTCTGATTCTAATAACAATAATAACAGACCTAATCATAATAATAACAGGTCTAATCATAATAATAACAGGCCTAATAACAATAGTAACAGGCCTAATAACAATAATAACACGCCTACACAGTGAATGGGACAGTGAAAAACCCTGGACATGTTTCTTAATTAAACCGGACCAGGATTGTCTCTCTTCAGCGCTTCTTCTTCGTTCTCTTTTAGCGTTCTGTCTTTGCTCTCTTTAGCGTTCTCTCTTTAGCGTTCTCTCTTTAGCGTTCTCTCTTTTAGCGTTCTGTTCTCTTTAGGCGTTCTCTTTCTCTCTTTAGCGTTCTCTCTTCAGCGTTCTCTCTTTAGCGTTCTCTCTTTAGCGTTCTCTCTCGTCTTCAGCGTTCTCTCTCTTCAGCGTTCTCTCTTTAGCGTTCGCTCTCTCTTCAGCGTTCTCTCTTTAGCGTCTCTCTTCCGTTCTCTCTTCAAGCGTTCTCTCTTAGCGTTCTCTCTTTAGCGTTCTCTCTTTAGCGTTCTCCTTAGCGTTCTCTCTTCGTTCTCTCTTCAGCGTTCTGTCTTAGCGTTCTCTCTTTAGCGTTCTCTCTTCAGCGTTCTCTCTCAGCGTTCTCTCTTCAGCGTTCTCTCTTCTCTCTCTTAGCGTTCTCTCTTCAGCTCTCTCTTCAGCGTTCTCTCTTCAGCTTCTCTCTTTAGCGTTCTCTCTTCAGCTTTCTCTCTTCAACGTTCTCTTTTTTAGCGTTCTCTCTTTAGCGTTCTCTCTTCAGCGTTCTCTCTTCAGCGTTCTCTTTTAGCGTTCTCTCTCTTTAGCGTTCTCTCTTTAGCGTTTCTCTCTTCAGCGTTCTCTCTTCACTCTCTCTTCAGCGTTTCTCTCTTTAGCGTTCTCTCTTCAGCGTTCTCTCTTGTTCTCTCTTTAGAGTTCTCTCTTTAGCGTTCTCTCTTTAGCGTTCTCGCTCAGCGTCAGCTCTTCTTTAGCGTTCTCTCTTTAGCTTCTCTCTTTTAGCGTTCTCTCTCTTCAGCGTTCTCTCTCTTCTTAGCGTTCTCTTCTCTTTCAGCGTTCTCTCTTTAGCGTTCTCTCTTCAGCGTTCTCTCTCTTCAGCGTTCTCTCTTAGCGTTCTCTCTTCAGCGTTCTCTCTTTAACGTTCTCTTTTTAGCGTTCTCTCTTTAGCGTTCTCTCTTCAGCGTTCTCTCTTTAGCGTTCTCGTTCTTTTAGCGTTCTCTCTTTAGCGTTCTCTCTTTCAGCGTTCTTCTTCAGCGTTCTCTCTTAGCGTTCTCTCTTCAGCGTTCTCTCTTCAGCGTTCTCTCTTTAGCGTTCTCTCTTCAGCGTTGTTCTCTCTTCAGCGTTCTCTCTTTAGCGTTTCTCTCTTTAGCGTTCTCTCTTTAGCGTTCTCTCTTCAGCGTTTTCTCTTCAGCGTTCTCTCTTCAGCGTTCTCTCTTTCAGCGTTCTCTCTTCAGCGTTCTCTTTTAGCGTTGTCTCTTTAGCGTTCTCTTTAGCGTTCTCTTCTCAGCGTTCTCTCTCAGCGTTCTCTCCTCAGCGTTCTCTCTTTAGCGTTCTCTCTTCAGTTCTCTCTTTCAGCGTTCTCTCTTTAGCGTTCTCTCTTTAGCGTTCTCTCTTTAGCGTTCTTCTCTTTCAGCGTTCTCTCTTCAGCGTTCTTCTCTTCAGCGTTCTCTCTTTAGCGTTCTCTCTTTAGCGTTTCTCTTCAGCGTTCTCTCTTTAGCGTTCTCTCGTTTAGCGTTCTCTCTTCAGCGTCTCTCAGCGTTCTCTTCTTTACGTTCTCTTTTCTTTAGCGTTCGTTTCTCTTCAGCGTTCTCTCTTTCAGCGTTAGCGTTCTCTCTTTAGCGTTCTCTCTTTAGCGTTCTCTCTTTAGCGTTCTCTCTTCAGCGTTCTCTCTCAGCGTTCTCTCTCAGCGTTCTCTCTTCAGCGTTCTCTCTTTAGCGTTCTCTCTTCAGCGTTCTCTCTTCAGCGTTCTCTCTTCAGCGTTCTCTCTTTAGCGTTCTCTCTTTCTCTCTTCAGCGTTCTCTCTTCAGCTTCTCTCTTCAGCGTTCTCTCTTCAGCGTTCTCTCTTCAGCGTTCTCTCTTTAGCGTTGTCTCTTTAGCGTTCTCTCTTGCTCTTCTTCAGCGTTCTCTCCTCAGCGTTCTCTCCTCAGCGTTCTCTCTTAGCGTTCTCTCTTCAGCGTTCTCTCTTCAGCGTTCGCTCTTCTTTTAGCTCTCTCTTTAGCGTTCTCTCTTCAGCGTTCTCTCTTCAGCGTTCTCTCTTTAGCGTTCTCTCTTCAGCGTTCTCTCTTTCTCTCTTTAGCGTTCTCTCTTCAGCGTTGTCTCTTTAGCGTTCTCTCTTTAGCGTTCTCTCTTTAGCGTTCTCTCTTCAGCGTTCTCTCCTCAGCGTTCTCTCCTCAGCGTTCTCTCTTTAGCGTTATCTCTTCAGCGTTCTCTCTTTGGTCTGAGCGTCTCCACTTGGCCCCATGCAGAAAAAGGGGAACATCTTCTCTTTGGGGGTCCATGTGTGCGTGTGCAGAAGGGTCGCGTTCTCTGCGTCGTAGAAGGACACTTTCCCTCCGCAGCGGCGCCCCCTGCAGTCTCACCCGTTTCCTGCAGCCGTCCGTGTACTTGCCGTCTCGGTGGCACAGACTCCACACGCCGCACCGGGGCGTGGCTTTGATCCGGCGTTTCCTGTCGACGGACTCCTTGGCGACGCCGATGCTCCAGCTGGGGTGGTCGCCCACGTCCACGTCCCACTGCAGCGCCCCCGAGCTGAAGCCCTCCGAGCCCAGGACGATGGGGTGTCGGCTGAAGCGTCGCGGGGTCTCGGGGAGCGGCCGGAAGTTGTCGTATCTGACCGAGCGGAGGTCGTCGGACACGAGCAGCCACCGCGCCGCCGTGTCCGGGTCCAGCGTGACGCCTGGCGCTAAGAAAGAGACCGTTTGAACGTGTCAAGGGCGAGTCCACATTATATACCCGAGGGCCCGAGGCTCCTGGGCCCGAGGTGAACGACACGTGCTACAGTTACGACATTTTGGGCCGCACAAAATATCCCCAACACTGTTTCAATAAACGACTGATAGATTCGATTTTTTCTTACAAATGATTTTCTTTGCAAAATTGCCCAAACAGGACTGACCCAGAACTAAACTAGTACTAGACTAGTACCAACCAGGTCTAAAGAAGTATTAAACTACTAAACCAAGACCAAACCAGGCCTAAACTAGTGCTAACCCAGAAATAAAACAGTAAAAAAGATTTTTTTTTAAAAATGGTCCGTGGGCCGGATGAAACCGCTTGGAGGGCCAAATTCCCTTTGTAATAGAAAAGTAAACTAACCTTTCTATCCGCTTGTTCATGTTGTAAAGACTTCATAATCGACTTTATAATAGTCGTGTCACCTGTTTTCTGCTGCGTGGAGGATTTGGACTCGTCCAGTGACTCCAGCTTCTGTTTGAAGGAGACGCTGAGTTTGTTTAAAGCAAAGCCCACGTCCAGAAAGTCTTTTGAAGCCCTCCTGGTGCAGACGGGGCAGAAGCGGCTCGTCTGCCGGGCCGAGGGCTCCTCCAGGCAGCGCCGGCAGAAGCTGTGGCGGCAGCTCAGGGACACGGGCTCGGTGAAGATGTCCAGACAAATGGGACAGATCAAGTCCACCTCCGCCATCCTGTTCGGACGCAGGCGCTCTCAGAGTCTCTCTGAGCCTCTCAGGACCAGGCGCTCTCAGAGTCTCTCAGGACCAGGCACTCTCAGAGTCTCTCAGGACCAGGCACTCTCAGAGTCTCTCAGGACCAGGCGTCCTCAGAGTCTCTCAGGACCAGGCGCCCTCAGAGTCTCTCAGGACCAGGCGCCCTCAGAGTCTCTCAGGACCAGGCGCCCTCAGTCTCTCAGAGTCTCTCAGGACCAGGCGCCCTCAGAGTCTCTCAGGACCGCCTAGAGTCTCTCTGAGCCTCTCAGGACCAGGCGCTCGATCACTCTACGGACCAGAGCCTCTCAGAGAGTCTCTCAGGACCAGGCGCTTCAGAGTCTCTCTGAGCCTCTCTCAGGACCAGGCGCCTCAGAGTCTCTCAGGACCAAGAGCGCCCCTCAGAGTTCTCTCAGCAGTCTCTCTCAGGACCAGGCTCATCTCTCAGAGTCTCTCAGGACAGGCGCCCTCAGAGTCTCTCAGAGTCTCTCAGGACCAGGCAGGCGCCCTCAGAGTCTCTCTGAGCCTCTCAGGACCAGGCGCTCTCAGAGTCTCTCAGGAACCAGGCGCCCTCAGAGTCTCTCAGGACCAGGCGCCCTCAGAGTCTCTCTGAGCCTCTCAGGACCAGGCGCCCGCAGAGTCTCTCAGGACCAGGCGCCCTCAGAGCTCTCAGAGTCTCCCTCAGGACCAGGCACTCTCAGAGTCTCTCAGGACCAGGCGCCCCTCAGAGTCTCTCAGAGTCTCTCAGGACCAGGCGCTCTCAGAGTCTCTCAGAGTCTCTCAGGACAGGCCCTCAGAGTCTCCTCAGGACCAGGCGCCTCTCAGAGTCTCTCAGGACCAGGCACTCCTCAGAGTCTCTCTGAACCAGGCGCCCTCAGAGTCTCTCAGTACCCAGGACCGCCCTCAGAGTCTCTCAAGGACCAGGCGCTCTCAGAGTCTCTCAGAGGACCAGGCGCCCTCAGAGGTCTCTCAGGACCAGGCACTCTCAGAGTCTCTCAGGACCAGGCGTCCTTCAGAGTCTCTCAGACCAGGCGCCTCAGAGTCTCTCAGGACCAGGCGCCCTCAGTCTCTCAGTCTCTCAGGACCAGGCGCCCTCAGAGTCTCTCAGAGTCTCTCAGGACCAGGCACTCTCAGAGTCTCTCAGGACCAGGCGCCCTCAGAGTCTCTCAGGACCAGGCACTCTCAGAGTCTCTCAGGACCAGGCGCCCTCAGAGTCTCTCAGGACCAGGCGCCCTCAGAGTCTCTCAGGAACCAGGCGCCCTCAGAGTCTCTCAGGACCAGGCGCCCTCAGAGTCTCTCTGAGCCTCTCAGGACAGAGTCACTCTCAGAGTCTCTCAGGACCAGGCGCCCGCAGAGTCTCTCAGGACAGGCGCCCCTCAGAGTCTCTCAGAGTCTCTAGGACCAGGCGCCCTCAGAGTCTCTC
Source organism: Chaenogobius annularis (assembly GCA_015082035.1). Taxonomy (NCBI): domain Eukaryota; kingdom Metazoa; phylum Chordata; class Actinopteri; order Gobiiformes; family Gobiidae; genus Chaenogobius; species Chaenogobius annularis. The sequence goes on along the minus strand of BJKM01001608.1, from coordinate 12,992 downwards.
AGTCTCTCAGGACCAGGCGCTCTCAGAGTCTCTCAGAGTCTCTCAGGACCAAGGCACTCTCAGAGTCTCTTCAGGACCAGGCGCCCTCAGAGTCTCTCAGGACCAGGCCCTCTCAGGAGTCTTCAGGACCAGGCGCCTCAGTCTCTCAGGACCAGGCGCCCTCAGAGTCTCTCAGGACCAGGCGCTCTCAGAGTCTCTCAGGACCAGGCGCTCTCAGAGTCTCTCAGGACCAGGCACTCTCAGAGTCTCTCAGGACCAGGCACTCTCAGAGTCTCTCAGGACCAGGCGCCCTCAGAGTCTCTCAGGACCAGGCGCCCTCAGTAGTCTCTCAGGACCAGGCGCCCTCAGTCTCTCAGAGTCTCTCAGGACCAGGCGCCCTCAGAGTCTCTCAGGACCAGCGCCCTCAGGTCTCTCAGGACCAGGCGCCCTCAGAGTCTCTCAGAGTCTCTCTCAGGACCAGGCGCCCTCAGAGTCTCTCAGACGTCTCTCAGGACAGGCGCTCCTCAGAGTCTCTCAGGACCAGCGCCCTCAGTCTCTCAGAGTCTCTCAGGACCAGGGGCCCTCAGTCTCTCAGTCTCTCAGGACCAGGCGCCCTCAGTCTCTCAGAGTCTCTCAGGACCAGGCGCCCTCAGAGTCTCTCAGAGTCTCTCAGGACCAGGCGCCCTCAGAGTCTCTTGTGACTGTGCCTGAGAAGTCCAAACACGTTCTGAGCCTGAGCACGCTGCTCGGCCGGTCGCCCCGCCTCCTGTGACTCGACTGGTTTTTCAACATGCAGAACATTAAGACCCGTAGCAGTCACACGCTTCTCTTCACACTAACTCTACCTTCATTTTAAAAACAACTGAACATCAGGCGGGATTTAATGCTAGGTAACATTTTGTAATAACTACGGTTTATCAGCCTCAATAAAGCAAAGACTTATTTTGGAATGATTCTGGCTTCAGACCGAGTTTAATTTTGACTGGACAAATGCCAAATCCTCTTTTTACGGGGAAATGTTCTCTTCAAATATGTATTCAGACATTGAGCAGCCGGTGTAAATGTGAGCCGACACGCTGACATGGGCCGTCCCTTTGCCGGGTGTGGAAAAGACACGATACGTAAAAGATACGTAAAAATCACACGCAAAAAAAAGATAAATACAATCATTTACCGTCAGCGCTAAAAATCTGTTTCCACAAGCCATTTTATAACTAACGACATTCTACTTTCATTTGTATTTTACTTGTTCAGGGTTTGTTCATGACGTCAGAGGAAATAACACAAGAAATGACTGAAATAAATGCAATTAAACCAGATTTGAGATCTTGGTTTAAATATTCACTTCGAACTCGAGTTTCTTCTTTTTTCAACATTCTGAAGACAAAAGTTTGAGATTGTGTGTTAAAACGCTGCAGTAAACGTTTGATTGTGTGTTTGATTGTTTGTGTTTGTCTGTGTGTTTATTTGTTTGTGTGTTGATGCGTTTGTTTCTTTGTTTGTGTGTTTGTGTGTTTATTTGTCTGTGTTTATTTGTTTGTGTTTATGCATTTGTGTGTGTGTTTGTATGTATGCGTGTTTATGCGTTCGTGTGTGTTTATGCATTTGTGTTTGTGTTTGTGCGTTTTTGTGTGTGTTTGTGTGTTGATGCATTTGTGTGTTTGTTTGTATGTTTATACGTTCGTTTATTTATGAGTTTGTGCGTTTGTGTGTGTGTGTGTGTTTATGTCTTTGTGTATGTTTGTGTGTTCTTTTTATGTGTTTATGTCTTTGTGTGTGTTTATGCGTTTGTGTGTTTATACGTTTGTTTGTTTGTTTGTTTGTTTGTTTGTGTGTGTGCGCCTATGTGCGTGTGTGTTTACCTCTTTGTGTGCATCTGTCTGTGTGTGTTTATGCGTTTGTGTGCGTCTGTGTGTGTTTATGCCTTTGTGTGTGTGTTTATGCCTTTGTGTGTGTCTGTGTGTGTTTATGCCTTTGTGTGTGTGTTTACGTCTTTGTGTGTGTCTGTATGTGTGTCTGTGTGTGTGCCTGTGTTTTTGCCTTTGTGTGTGTGTTTATGTGTTTGTGTGTGTCTGTTTGTGTGTCTGTGTGTGTGTTTATGCCTTTGTGTGTATATTTACGTCTTTGTGTGTGGTGGTATGCTTTTGTGAGGCTGTGTATATACGATCGTTGTGTGCGTTCCTGTGTGTGTGCTGTGTGGTTTATTGTGTTTGCCTTGTGGTACTTGTGTGTCTGTGACCGTCTGTGTGTGTGTCTGGTATGCTAGCATTGTGTGTTGCTGTTTGTGTGGATGCTTTGTGTGTGTGTTTATGCCTTGATCAGAGTTGTGTACGTTTTCAGTTTGTGTGTGTCGCGTCTGTGTGTGTGTTTAATGCTTTGTGTGTGCTGTTTACAGTATTGTGTGTTTGTCGTGTCGCGTCTGTGTCTGTCCTTTGTGTTATATGCCTTTGTGTGTGTGGTTTACGTCGTTGTGTGGTCTGTGTGTGTCTGTGTTTTAAGTGCTTTGTGTGGGTGTGTGTGCGTCTGTGTGGTGTGTGTGTATGGTTTTGTGTGTGTGTTTCTGCCCTTGTTGTGTGCATGTGCTTCATGTATGTTGTGTGTGTGTGTGCTGCGTCATGTGTGTGGTGTTTATGCTTTGTGTGTGTGTTACGTTATGTTGTGCTCGGTTGTGTGGCGGGGTCGCCTGTGTGTGTGGTATTATTGCTCTTGTGTTCGTGTTTACGCTGCTTCATTGTGTCGTCGTGTTTGCTGCGTTGTGTGTCTGTGTTTTTTGCTTATGGGTGTGTGTGTTTATGCCTTTGGTGATGTCGATGTTGTGTGCGTTGTTGATGTTGTGTGTTTAGCTTCTATGTGTGTGTGTTTATGTCTATAGATTTGTGATTGTTGTTGTGTGCAGTCTGTGTTGTTGTGTTTATTGCTTTGTGTGTGTGTGTGTATGAACTGTTGTGTGTGTTTGTGATGTGGTTGTTGTGTGTGTGTTTATTGCCTTTATTGTGTGTTGTGTGTGCCGTTGTGTGTGCAGCTGATGGTTTATAGTGCCTTTTTGTGTGGTGTTGTGTGTGTTTGTGTGCGGCGTTCTGTGTGTGTGTGTGTTATGCTTTGGTGATGTCCTGTCTTGTGTGTGATGTCTGTGTGTGTGTGTTTATGGCCTTTGTGTGGTGTGTTTAACCTGTTTGCTGCGTTGTGTGTTTGTCGAACAGCTCCACATCGCCGGTCGGTAAACACAAGCGTCCGTGTCGTGATCGACTGCAAGTCGGTGACGGAGAAGAGCCTGAACGCGGCGGGAAACGTCGAAGCAGCGGAGGGCGTGGAGGTCCTGGGGAGGATGGTGCGCTCCCTTGAAAGCGAACAACCGCATACGCAATCCCGCCAACGGTAAATGAGCCACGCATTAGCCACTACGTTTGCCTGGTGGGGCCCGTGTATAAGCTATAGATATTCAGTGGATATCATAGATCGAATGCAGAGCCTATTTCCTTTTGGCGGCGTTTCAGCTAGCAATGCTTAACGGTCGCTCCTTCCTGCGACAGCACGCGGCGGCCGCTGGCCGGCTCGGCGGCGGCTCCTTTTCACCTGGCGCTTTTACAATACTTTTACCGTTACTTTTATGACGCGCATTTTGACGAACTAAGTTTTACGCCGTTGCTTTTACGTCAGGGTGGGCACGGAATCGTTGCACGGACTCGGTGCACGGAAGTCGGTGCCCACCCTGACGCGGGGCCCCCGTGCCTGATGCAACTGTTGTGTTTCAGATGGAGCTGCAGAGTTTTTCGACCATCGTGTGCAGCACGTCGTGGCCAACGGACAAATGCTGCGAGCTGCCGGGCCTGGTGAGCCGTGTTTGACCCCGGTACCCTCCTGAACACAACCCGGAGCTGGGTGTGGTTATTTTGTTGGCTTGGTTCTCTTGCCTTTGGGAAATTTATCTTTATATATTTATATATTTTATACAATTTCATATCCAAAATAGACTTTTACTCTTTTTGACTAAATTTGACCCGGGTTTGAAGTACTCGTGTCATTCAAATTGAGATGAATCTGATCTTCTTGACCCAGTTCGTACTGTTTCAGAGGAAAGAGGCCGACTGTCCCGCCATTGCCCAAATGCCTGCACCTGCACCCAGGACAGCAAAGGCCCCCCAGGACCCCAGGACCACCCGTTGAAGCTCTGTGCCCCACAGCACCCAGAGAGGGAGCACTGCCCAGCACCGACAGCACCCACAGGCACCTCAGAGAGAGAGCCCCTACAAGCACCATACATCACCACACGCACCGCAAGCACCACCGGCACCCGCGAGAGAGAGACCCACAAAGCCCTACATCACACAGAGCCCGCAAAGCACACACGGCACCCCGAGAGGAGCATTCACAAAGCAACCATACATTCACCACAAGCCCAACAGCACCAACAAACGCACAACAGCACCATTCATACGGCCCGAGAGAGAGCATCACAAGCCCTACATACACACAAAGCACCCACAGCATCAAACAGCCCCTGCAAGCACCACACGGCCCAGAGAGAGAGCACTCCAAAAGCACTCATCCACAGAGCACCACAAGCCGGCACGCCCAGAGGGGAGACCGAAGCCACACAGCCCAGAGGAGGGAGCACCCAAGCCCGCACAGCATCGAGAGGGAGCAGCCCCAGAGCACCGTAAGAGCACCAGAGAGCACCCACACAGCACACAGAGCACCCACACACGGTTGAAACGGTACACTAATCTGTTTTGGTTTTGGTTAAATTGGTAGACTCTGTTCATTGGTCCATGTTTTTGATTTTGGTCACTTTGGACTCAGAACCAATCAAAATGAGATCACATTCGCCTCGAGTCTGTAATCATTGAGTCAAATCCAACAGAACCAGAGACCGTACTTCCACAGAATACATTAGGGCCCAAAACAGAACCTTGAGGAACCCCACAATGAACTCTTCCACAACAGAAATCAACACATGAATGAACACTTTATTTAGCATGAATGAACATTTTAATTACATGAATGAACACTTTAATTAACATGGAATGAACTTTTATTTAACATGAATAAATTCTTGTTTGTGACGAAAGGGTGGTCCCGGCATCAGAGGAGCCCGATGGGACGAGGAGGAGAGCCGGGTCCAGTGGTAAGAGGACTGAACCAGACTGAACCAGGACTGGACCAGGACTGAACCAGGACTATCCAGTTTCTCCAAGTGTTGGACACAGTTCAATGGCATTTATCAGTTTGATCCACTGGAGCTCAACAGCGCCGCCCATGCTTGGTTTTATTTTATATATATTATATTCTAATATATATATATATATATATATTATATTATATATATATATGTATATATATTTTTTATTATTATTTTTTTAATTTATTTTTTTTCTGTGGCAAAAATGAAGGACAAATGTTACTTCAAATGGGCCGGGGGCGAGTTGAGGCTGATTTAGCATGTTTCTGGGCGGGCCTCCTCGTTGGCCTCTCAGAGCGTCTGTCAAATGTTCCAGGATGTGAAGTTGTTGAAATGATGACCCAGAGATGTTTCCACTGATAAAAGAGTTCACGCGAGAAGCTGAAACGTGACTAAGACCATTGGACTCAACAGTAACAGGGACTACGGGATAAAGTGGATTAACCGGCTAAACAGGATATCGGGACTAAGTGGGATTTTAAACCAGCGACTAAAGCCAGGGACTACGGGACTAAAGTGGGATTAGCAGGACTAAAGGGCTAGGAACTAAGTGGGATTAAACACAGGACTAAACCAGGACTACGGCGACTTGAAGTGGATTAAACCAGACTAACCAGGGACTATAACGGACTGTGAAGTGGGATTAAACCAGGACTAAAACCAGCGACTACAGACTTGACAGTGGGATTAAACGGACTAAAAACCGGATAAAGCCAGAAGTGACCCTAAACCGCTAAGAGAATTAAAACCAGGACTAAAGTAGTATTAACCAGGGACTTAAACCAGGGACTACGGATAAAGTGGGATTAAACCAGGATAAAGATAAACAGGACTAACCAGTGGACTGCAACTAAAGTGAATTAAACCAGGATAAGTAGTTACCAGCAGACTCAACGGACTAGGACAAGTGGATTAAACCGGACTAAGAGGGCCGACAAGTGTTAACCAGGATAAACCAGGATACCGGGACTATAAGTGGGATTAGACGAGCTAAAAAACCGGGACTAAAGGGACCATAAGTGGAGTTAAACCGAGACTAAAGCAGAGTAAGTGGGAAAACAGGATAACCAGGGACTTACAGGGACTTAGAAGTGGGATTAAACCGGAGGAATTAAACCAGACTACACGAGGGACTTACAGGATTAAACAGGGACTTAAAGCACTAACAAGTGATAATACCGATAAAGAAGAAATTAAACAGAGCTAAAGAGAATTAAACCAGGATAAAAGGGATATGGGACTAGTGGGATAACAGGATTCACCAGGGACTCAGGATAAAGTTGGGATTAAACAGGATACAAGAGATTAAACGGACTAACAGGGACTGCAGGACTAAGTGGGATTAAACAGGACTAAAGTAGAATTAACCAGATAACAGGGGCTACGGGACTAAGTGGGGATTTAACCAGGACTAAACCAGGGACTAAAGGACCAAAGTGGGATTAAACCAGGACTAAAGAAGAATTAAACCAGGACTAAACCAGGGACTACAGGACTAAAGTGGGATTAAACCAGGACTAAAGAAGAATTAAACCAGGACTAAACCAGGGACTACGGGACTAAAGTGGGATTAAACCAGGACTAAAGTAGAATTAAACCAGGACTAAAGAAGAATTAAACCAGGACTAAGGAAGAATTAAACCAGGACTAAAGAAGAATTAAAACAGGACTAAAGTGGGATTAAACCAGGACTAAAGTAGGATTAAACCAGGACTAAAGTAGGATTAAACTAGGTCCAGAGCGGGACAGTGACCATGGTCCAGAGCGGTGACCATGGTCCAGAGCGGGACAGTGACCAAGGTCCAGAGCAGGACTTGTGTTAGACCTCCTTCTCGCACACGGAGGCCTTGTTCCCGTCGTGAGCGTAGTCCCAGGGTCCCGCCTCCGTCATAAACGCGGCGGACCCTCTTGTCACGCCTTTCGTTGTTAGTCCTATCTTCCAGCCCCTGTCAGGAAGTCAAACGCCATATTTCAAATGTAAAACCAGAAAGAAACATGCGGTGATTCCAAAGAGCCGAAGTCAGAGTTTTGTCTTTTAACTAAATAAATGCAGATATTTGACCTGGTTTAGGGTTCAATGTCTTTACTGTCAGCACAAATAACAGCGGTTCGGACCAATCACAAGGCAGCATTGTGAAACGCCCTAACGGACCAAAGCAAACATGGCGACGCCGACAGACAAACTGCAGCCAGTTTAAGGTTAAGGTGCACTTCATTGTACCCGTCTGGATATGTGTCCAGTGCATTTGACCCACACTTCTACCCGTCGGGATATTGTCCAGTGCATTTGACCCACACCTCCACCCGTCGGGATATTGTCAAGTGCATTTGACCCACACTTCTACCCGTCGGGATATGTGTCCAGTGCATTTGACCCACACCTCCACCCGTCGGGATATTGTCCAGTGCATTTGACCCACACTTCTACCCGTCGGGATGTTGTCCAGTGCATTTGACCCACCCGTCCACCCGTCGGGATATTGTCCAGTGCATTTGACCCACACCTCCACCCGTCGGGATATTGTCCAGTGCATTTGACCCACACTTCTACCCGTCGGGATATGTGTCCAGTGCATTTGACCCACATTTCTACCCGTCAGGATATTGTCCAGTGCATTTGACCCACACCTCCACCCGTCGGATATTGTCCAGTGCATTTGACCCACACTTCTACCCGTCGGGATATGTGTCCAGTGCATTTGACCCACATTTCTACCCGTCGGGATATTGTCCAGTGCATTTGACCACACCTCCACCCGTCGGGATATTGTCCAGTGCATTTGACCCACACTTCTACCCGCCGGAATATGTGTCCAGTGCATTTGACCCACCCGTCCACCCGTCGGGGTATGTGTCCAGTGCATTTGACTCACACCTCCACCCGTCGGGATATTGTCCAGTGCATTTGACCCACACCTCCACCCGTCAGGATATTGTCCAGTGCATTTGACCCACACCTCCACCCGTCGGGATATTGTCCAGTGCATTTGACCCACACTTCTACCCGCCGGGATATGTGTCCAGTGCATTTGACCCACCCGTCCACCCGTCGGGGTATGTGTCCAGTGCATTTGACTCACACCTCCACCCGTCGGGATATGTGTCCAGTGCATTTGACCCACACTTCCCTGCCTCTGGGGTGTCTCCTCAGTGGTCAGATCGTTGTGTTTTTGGATTGGGTCACGTCACGAGGCCTGATCTTTTCTCTCAGCGGTCAGGTCGATCTCTGTGCTTGTTCTTCTGGTGTGACACTTCGACTAATCAGCTTCTAATAATCGTCGTGGCAACATTTCCAGGTCTTTTTCAGCAAGAAGGAGAAAAAAGCTGTTTGTTCTCAGCTGAAGGAACTTAAAAAAGGTTGTTTGCTGATCTAATCCCAAACAAAAATGATAAGGTGCAATATTTTCTTTAAAAATGAGAAATGGCCCGTCTAGTGATAGTTATATAGTTTTACCGGTATCGTGACTTGTCGGTTTTGACCCAGGTCCAATCATTTTTGTGGTAGTACAGTCCGATCCACAGGTCGCCCTCAGTCCTCAGTGTCTTCACAAACTCCTGCCACAAAACAAATCAAATGCATGTTAGTGCTATATGAATGGGACGTGCGAAACATCTGCAGATCATGGATTTAGGATTTCATTGAGTTTCGCTCCAGTGCTGCAAAGTGTGTCTGAAATCTGGTTTCAAATGGCACTGTTTTCGTGAATGAACTCTTGACATGTAGACGTCATGCACAGGTGACCACGGGCGTGTTTAAAGGGACGGCGGAGTAGGACTTCACCTGTTTGTCAAAGCTGTTGATCACAGCCAGTTTGGCTCCTCTTTCCTCACAGTCCTCTTGGCTCTGGGTCCAGTTCTTGGGCTCCGGCGACACGATGAGACAGCTGCACCCGTAGCGCTTCCAGGGCTCCGGGCACACGTCTGGCATCGACACAGACACAGAATTATCATGGAAGAAATACTGATCAATCCTTTTGGGTCCAAACAGGGATTTGTTCAGGAAAACATCTTTGAGAGATGATCGTAAATGTTCTGACCTGATGTCTGAGGAGGCTTTTCTTTCTCCAAATCTGAAAACACAAACCACAGCCATTAGCTCGTGATGTTTGTGAAAGTACCCGTGTTGAAGTGCCCTCCACAGTCTGTGGATCGTCCTAGTTGTAGGCGTGGTCAACCTGACGGATATCAGGTTGCCTAGGAACAGCAGCCAAGACGCATCACGCCAATAAAACTTAAATGAAACCTTTTGTCGTAGCAGTAGTCGTAGTAACGTTAGAGCTGGTTTATAGTCAATTCTACGCAGACCTCCCCGATGCACATGGCAGCCAATCAGAAAGCTCAACACGGCAAGACCTTGGTCTGGGGGGTCTGAGTAGATGTGACGGAGGTCTTTAAATCAGCCTTTAGCAGAAGTAGGCAAAAAGTGGATTTGGAGAGCACGATTCAAGGGCTTCACACGACAAAATGCATCAAAATCACATTCAGACTGACTCGGTAAGTTAGTCCTGACTCTGGCACCGAGGCCGGTCCACGTTTAGTCCTGAGCACCAGCCGGTCCACGTTTAGTCCTGACTCTGGCACCAGCAGGAGGCCGGTCCACGTTTAGTCCTGACTCTGGCACCAGCGGGAGGCCGGTCCACGTTTAGTCCTGACTCTGGCACCAGCGGGAGGCCGGTCCACGTTTAGTCCTGACTCTGGCACCAGCAGAGGCCGGTCCACGTTTAGTCCTGACTCTGGCACCAGCAGGAGGCCGCGTCCCTGAGGTCCTCAGAGACCAAGATGGTTCATATGGCACTAACATGTTCGAGATGTACTTTGGTGCTAGGCCATGGAGAGACTTGTATACAAGCAGAGCTGCTTTGAAGTCTCTTCTCTGAGCCACAGGGGGCAGTGCAGAGACCTGAGCACAGGACTAATGTGATGGTACTTCCTGGTTCTGGTCAGGACCCGAGCAGCAGCGTTCTGGATGTACTGCAGCTGTTTTTACAGCTCGTTTTGGAGAGGCCAGTGAGCAGGCCGTTACAGTAGTCTAATCTACTAGAGACAAACGCATGGATAAGTCTCTCCAGGTCTGGTTTAGACACTAGACTTTTGATTTTGGCAATGTTTTTTAGATGGTAAAAAGCTGCTGATGTGATTGATTCTCTCTGTAAATCTCTTTTTGTAGTAGTAACAGTTGTAGTAGTAGTAACAGTTGTAATAACAGTTGTAGTTGTAGTAGAAGTAGTTGTAGTAACAGTTGTAATAACAGTTGTAGTTGTAGTAGTAGTAGTTGTAGTAGTAGTAGTTGTAGTAACAGTTGTAATAACAGTTGTAGTTGTAGTAGAAGTAGTTGTAGTAGTAGTAGTTGTAGTAACAGTTGTAATAACAGTTGTAGTTGTAGTAGTAGTAGTAGTTGTAGTAACAGCTGTAGTAACAGTTGTAGTAACAGTTGTAGTAACAGCTGTAGTAGTAGCTCACATAAGTACGACAGGAGGCCGATGGCGAACAGCAGAATCAGGCAGAGCAGAGCGAGACCGGCTGAGACCAACTTAAACTGGTCTGAAGAGTCTGGTCCCAACGTGATCCGAGGTCCATTGGAAACTGTAGAAACAAAGGCTGTGTTAGTTGAGTCAGATGCCCTCCATCTGGACCTGGACTGATCCAGGAGTAAACCAGGTCTGGGCCGTGTTTAAACTGGGCTGGACCAGGCCTACACCGGGCCTAAACCTGGACTAAACCAGTACTAACCTTTACTGCAGACCCCTGATCCTCCGTTGCCCGAGGCTTTCATAGAGCTCCACCACTCGCTCCTCTCGATCCTGGCGTTGTCTCGGGTTTGAGCAGTATCTGACGTTTGGAGCAAAATTTGGCTCATCATAAATATTACATGACATTTTACTGTTTCTAAAATATGTATTTTATAAAAGTAAAATGTATCCGCTGCCGTGTTCTAAATATGCTTTGCCCAAAATGAGGTTTAACACAGGAAGTCTGCTGCAGGAAGTTACAAAAATCCTTATCTTTGAATCTAAATGCTCAGTAATGTTTAGTAATATACACACTAAAGTCATGGTTTGTCACAGCGTGTAGTCATGGGCTCATTTCCATCTGTCCCAAATTCACTTCTACAACTGAAGAAACCAAGGACTAATCAAGACTGATCAAGGACTAATCAAGGACTGATCAAGGACTAAACAAGGACTAAACAAGGACTAATCAAGGACTAAACAAGACTAATAAAGGACTAAACAAGGACTAATAAAGGACTAAACAAGGACTAATCAAGACTAAACAAGGACTAATCAAGGACTAAACAGGACTAAACAAGGACTAAACAAGAACTAATCAAGGATTAAACAAGGACTAAACAAGGACTAATCAAGAACTAATCAAGAACTAAACAAGGACTAATCAAGAACTAAACAAGGACTAAAAAAGTATTAAACAAGGACTAAACAAGGACTAATCAAGAACCAAACAAGAACTAAACCAGGACTAATCAAACTAAACAAAAACTAAAACTAAAACTGGAGTAAAAAAGGATTAAACAAGGACTAATCAAGGACTAGTCAAGAACTAAACAAGGACTAATCAAGAATTAAACAAGGACTAAAAAAGTATTAAACAGGGACTAATCAAGGACTAAACAAGGACTGATCAAGAACGAACAAGAACTGAACCAGGACTAATCAAGGACTAAACAAGAACTAAACAAGGACTAATCAAGAACTAAACAAGAACTAAATAAGACTAATCAAGAACTAAACAAGGACTAAAAAAGGATTAAACAAGGACTAAACCAAGGAGTAAACATGGACTTGACCATGGACTAATCAAGGACTAAATTAAGGGTCTAATCAAGGACTAATCAAGCATTTAACCAAGGACTAATCAAGGATAAAATTGGTTTAGAATTATGTTCCTGATACAAATGTATGTAAATCCGACATTTGTGTAGAATCTGGTAGAACTTTGCACGTCTCGTATGGTTGGAACACCTCTTCATTCACACTCGTTTGGATAGAAAACGTCTCCCTGTCGAGCGTTCTGAATGTTCCTGATGCGTGACCTTTTCTCGACCTGTGACGTGGCTCTGAGAAGCTTCTGTTTTGAAGTCCAATGAATCCAGACGGGTTCTGAGCATTTCTGCGTCTGAGCCCACTCTGATGGCTCTGATGCCAGCACATGGAATCTACTGCACCTGGACAAAGAGCACGTCTAAAGTTCTCTCTGTTCAGGGTCCAATGGGTCCCGTGGGAGAGACCGGAGTGGCCGGGCCTCAAGGGCCTCAGGGACCTCAGGGGCCCAGTGGACGCTCCATCATCGGCGCCCCGGTAAGAACCATGCCATAGGAACCAGAACCATACTGTACCTATCATACGACCCCCACGTGAGCCTGCGATGAGGCGTTCCGTTCTGACGTCCTATCGTTTGTGCACAGGGAGGTCCAGGAGAAGCGAGGACAGAAGGGAGACTCAGGACAGCCCGGACCACAGGTAAGAGTCCAGGCCTGGACCTTCTCAACACAAACACATGGATGTTATCATCGAAAGTACAAACATCACTCCTGTCTGGGTTTTCCAGGGAATCCCAGGACGCCCGGGGTCTCCAGGACCAGCTGGAGCAGCAGGACAAAGAGTAAGTTCAGTTCGGTCACATTCACTAATTCAAGTGGTCGTTTCTTTCTCTGAGCTCGAGCGGTTTGTCCACCTCGCCTGTAGGGGCGCTGTGTGCAGAACGAGCCATAGAACTCAGAGCTGCTGCCTGATCCGCGTCACAGAAACAAACTCAGAGCGGGACTTTAGCGGTGTCCAAAAGCAACCGGCCCCACAACCTGCTTCACAACCTGCCC
>BJKM01001607.1:0-23531 GCA_015082035.1 Chaenogobius annularis | reverse complement strand
AAAAGCAAAATGTAAACATAAATCATTTGGTAAACAGAAGATACTATTGAACCGAACATCCAGAGATGGGTAGAGTATGATTAACGTTCCTTTAAAATAATGCTACTCAATTCTAAGTAAAAAGTTGTCCCCCGGATAAATTTGGTAAATGTCAAGAGTAAAGAAAAACTATTACTCGAGAATACTCAGCAACAGTTTTGTATGTAAAAATCGATTTAAAACCTGACATCTGATTGTGCGATTTACAAAGAATCAACACAAAAATGATTAAAACAAAGTGGAAGCGGCGCAAATGTTCCAATCATTTAATGTCGTCAGTGTAAAGCTTGCGTCACTGTTGTCGACAAGAGTAACCAAAGCTTTTACTCTTACTCAAGCAGAAGTAAAAGTATGCCGTCAGGAAAACGACTCTAAAAAGTACAGTTTACTCAAGCACTACCCACCTCAGAGAACATTAAGACGATGTTTTTAAGTGTATGTAAAAAAAACAACAACAACCCTGCACCAAAATAAAACACATTGCACAAGTAAAAGTCAAACAAAATCACAAATATAGGCATTCCAAAGCTTGTTGTAAGTAATTGTCAAAATCGTAACCAGTAATTAATACCAAATAAAACACTTTGGTGGTCATTTCGCAATATTGTTCCGCTGATAATTTTGGGTAAATAAATGTGTACTGAAAAATGCCATGACTTGTAATAGTGCAAGCTTCATATTTCAAAATAAAAGCACTGTACATATTTACAAAGCCTAAAATACAGCGAGTATACAGTACATTCTAAAAGGGTCACAAAAGCATTTCAAGTTAAAAGCCCCACAGGAAGCTGTATTTACATCCATTATGTTTTTGAGTATTTACACCAGAATTAACCTTACTTTGAAGGGCACCAGGCCTAGATTCTTTCAAGTAGGCACTTAATCTGTCTCTAAACATGTCAGTTTAAAACGACACACTTCTGACAGTCTTCGCTCGTCTACACACTCACCTAAACAGAAATGCTCTCGGATCTGAAAGTGATAAAGGAGAAGTAGTTAAAAGTGTTTCACGTCGTGTCTTTCCTTTAGTTATTTTTTTCCTCCCCTTCTCAAATTTGTCTTCGAGAGGCCCTTCTGTCTCTCCACATCGCCCTGGTCTCTTTGAAGATTAAGGGCGAAATGAAGACAATGCTGCCCCCTGTCTGCAAAAAGAAGAAGAACAAGGATTAAAAGTGTGTCGGTGTGATAAAGATGTCAAGATTATTAGGTTCATCGCAGGTCACGATATAACCTAAAAGACTAAAAAATGATAATTGTGACATTTTTAAATGAAAAATGTAGTTTTTTAAAATTCATTTTATAGAAAAGTGACAATTTTCCAACTAAATTAGGTATTTTTTCGTTCAATTAAAAGAAATGTGGCGATTTTAGAAGCAAAATTCAGTCCTTTATGTTCAGCCTTTCCTCAAAAAAGGTCACACATTGAGGAGCGTAATGTGTTAAGAAAACAAGGCGGAAAGAACATCTAGGAGTTGATTATTGTTTTGGTCGTGAGGTTAAAAATTGTGAATAATCGTTTATTCTTACAATAACACCGACATTTTAATCCCTAGAAGTACTTTCTTTTAGAATTTAAGTAAAAGTACAGATAAAGGAACAAAAAGATACTGAAGTAAAAGTATCACATAACAAAAAGCTACATCAGTACACCTATAAACATTTACTTTAAGAGTAAAAAGGTAAACGTATTCCACACACATTTTGAGATTTCCTGTTTATCGGTCAGAAGAAGTGTGCAGCCTAATTTTGTTCGCACAAAGCTGGGACTTGGATCTCTAAAAACGCAGGCAAACGATGTCTCCAACGTAGTGGAGTAGGAAGTACAGATACCAAGAGTTCTTCAAAGTAATGAAGTAAATCTACCGTCAAATTAGTCTATTGTCAAGTGTCTAAAGGTAAAACTCCTTCTATTGCCGGTTTTAGTCTTGGAATAAATGTACATACTTTATCTCACTATCAGTCATTGTGTGCCTTAATGCATTTCATGTGCTTATGAGACTTTCGCAGAGGAGCGTGCGATAAAGTCGAGTTGTAGCGAAAACCGGAGAGCCAGCGATAACGGAAGGCCACGCCGGATGATGACTGAAACGACTGATTCACGCATCTGTATTTTCCCACTGTTGCTGTGTGCGCCCCTCCCTTTAGAGCAACAGCGGGAGGCGTCGCTAGGGCATTCCTAATTTTTAATAAATAGGAGGCGGCGAGCGGCAGAGACTTCAGGACGCACGGAGACTGTGCTCGTCGTTTGTTACTGGAGCTTGCTCTCTCCGTCCGCCCTCGTCATGAGAAATTGATTCAATCTCTTGTCTTACTCCTCTTTAGTATGTTGGGTTGTTTAACAGATATTTAGACTCATCATTTAGTCTTATGGTATGATTAGAAGTCCGGAAGTACGGTATTACATGACATACATTTTCCTTATTGATAGCTTTAGATTTAGAGTTTTATTTAGTGTAGGGCTGTTAGCTTTATGGCAAAAAAAATAAAATAAAGATTATTCAAGAAATTGTTCATGCAAAGAGTGCTTCAAAGGGTGCTTAAATTAAGAGAATGTAAAGTTAATCAAGAACATTTTGTTAACATTTTCCATAAATTAAAAGCCTTGCATCTCTTTTTCCCCCTCACAGAAGAGTAAAAACTTGTTGCTACATGTACTTACCATGACGACAAAAAAGTAGAACACACACATCCAGCCCAGCTTGCTCTCAATCAAGGACACCAAATACTAAAAGGAAAAGAAGACTTTGGTCAAATATATATTAAAAGAACAATTATCACGCATGATTTGTTTCATTGTTATTGGGCTTTAAACATGCTCTTGAGCACCTCTGATTGGCCATCTCATGTTTTCGAACTTCCAAAATATAGTTTGCATAAAGTACACATGAATTCAAATCGGTCAGGCTTTCCCACATCAGGAATTGAGTTAGCGGTTGTAATGAACGCGATTTAACGGCAGCAATGTAAGGACCTTAACCGCACAGAAGATCTCTGAGAGTTTTTGTGAGGCTCGGAAGGAAGAGGATCGAACGTGAATGAAGCGAAATGATACTCCAGGTATGTTGTCGATGAGGGAACAATGTTAGAACGTGGTCAAAAGCATCATGTCCTTTTAATAATGTAATGGTGTCATTGCGAAGTGCATTTTCTTCACCTGTCCCACGGCGGCTCCGATGCTCCCCGTCCCGTCCACGATGCCTGTGACAGTGGCCAGAGCCTCCTGACTGCCCCGGAGTGCGTCCTGACGACCCAGGTCCGCAGAGATGGCAGAGCTGATCATGTTTGAGGGGCCTCCAGTGAAGAAACCAGTGATGGCCAATAAAACTGCATTAATGAGCTGGTTATTTGGAGATTCTGAGAAAGACATAACGATAAACAGTTAGATCTATGTTAATGTGATGGAAATATATCAAAAACAAAGTCAATCTGATTGAATAATAAAGAAAGAATAGTTGAGAGTTATCTAAAAAAATATGGTTTATGGTGCAATTATTGTTTAGAACAGATGCCAATTTAGAATATAGAGTATGCAGTAAATAATAAAAAGGCTGCACAAAGAGCTGATGCTGATCAAAAACAAAATGAACAATTCTGTACTTTTGTGGTTCATTTTACAGCCTTTTCTACATAAAAATGCACTTACGACTAAATCCTACGAGTGCTCCCATTGCACACAGCAGACTCAGAGCCAAAACTGGGGCCCTTTTCCCCATGAAATCAGATATTAGACCCTGTATCGTCCCACCTGAAAGACAAAACAAACCATGACAATGTGTGATCATGGGTTTAAAAGGTGCACTGTGTAAGATTCCTTGTGGAGGGTCCGTTACCTCCTTGTATCCATGGAGATGTTATTGCTTTGCTCCGCTAGAATGTTTCACATAATGGCATAAACATATCCATCTCCATGGAGACAGGCAGTCGACACTACCAGCCCATTTTACAGATCGGTTCAGTGGGAGAGGCGCTCCCGATAAGTATGTATGCCCCTGATGTTCAAAAGTGGAATTCATTTAGAGTTTTTATTGAGTTTGTATTTTATTTTTTTAATAATTGCTCATTCTTTCTAAATTTAAAAGTGCACCAAGTTCATATAAAGTTTTCATCTTACCAATTATTCCTCCAACGTCGTACCACACAGACAGACGGTCAGACTCGGCTTCTTTCCAGCCGAAGTTGTTGCTCAAGTAGAATGGAAGCCAAAAGAAAAAGGAGTAGTTGACCAGCTTTAAACATGCATACGCCAGAGAATACTGCAAGACAGAAGTACATATAATTAAACTTGGACAAAAAGCATCAGATCTGGAAAGCTCGATTAAATTATAATTTATGTTTTAACTATGAAACTAACTTATTCATATTTTTCAAAAAAAGTACTCTTGGTTAAATAATGAAAACCCAACAAAATGATGTGTGATTCCTTACAGGCAGCACCCCTGGGAGACAGAAAGCCTGGCAGAAGCCTACAGGTTGAGGTTGGTGTGGCGGGGCCTCGTCAGGCTGCTGGACGGTGTGGTCACGTTGGGCGTACACCTCCACCTCCACCTCGCCCTCCTCGTCGCTCATCAGGGGCCGGTGACTGTCCGAGTCCGTCTCCACCGGGCCCAGGCCGGTCTCTGACTCCAAACTCAAACCTCAAACACAACAAGGGGATTCCATTATTCAAGCAATGATTATGTATTAAGAATGTACCAGTGCAGCATGACATCACATAATCCAGAGTAAAAACATTATATTTGTCAAGGTTTTACAGAAGATGGCGTCCTACAGGCGAGTAGGGCTGCACAGTGTATTGGCTAATGCAGTAATCGTTATGGCAACAAATGAACTATACTGCAATAGCATCAAGGTAGATGAGCGGGACCGGGCAGATCTGACGTGGTCGCGGGCGGGTCAGACCTAAAGACCTCGGGTCCCAAATCCCGCTCATGTCCTAAAAAGACAGAGCATTGGCCTCGCGCAGAGACGTGAGACCGAGCCAGAGCCCAGAGTTTGCTCTCGGAAACAGCGGTGAAGCACAGAGCAGTGCGCGCCATGTGTGTTTGTGTGAGCTGCCCCGGAGAGGCAGGAGGAGAACTCAGGTGATGAACTAACTTTATACAGACGCCACTCTGCTGCCCCCCCAACATGGGAATAGAGCAGCTGCGAGAGAATTCAACATTAATGAATCAATGGCACGGAAGTGGAGGAAGCAAGAAGATGACTTGCGCCAGGTGAAGAAGAGAGTTTCCGAGGGAACAAAGCGAGATGGCCACAGTTAGAGGACAACATTGAACAGGAAGTTGAACGCATTTAATAAAGTTCAACTGACTGACTTATCCGACTGTTTTGTTTCGCTTACTGCGCCTTATAGTCCAGAGCGCCTCGTATATGAAAAATTATCGAAAATAGACCATTAATTGATAGTGCGCTTTATAATCCAGTGCGCCCTCTAGTGCGGAAAATACGGTATACTCCTGTGCAATACTGTGACATGTCAATCATCCCTGTGCAATATTTTCTGTCCATATGACAGCAGTATACAAGAGTGATATTATTATTATTAAGATTATAAGTTTTCTTCTTCTTTTTTTTTTTTTCCAAGTTATCTGTTTTTATTATTATACTGTGCCTAATCTTTTTCTGTAGCCTTTGTTGCAACACTTGAAATTCCCATTGTGGGACAAAAAGGTGATCTTATCTCATCTTATCTTATGAATGAGTGCGCTGTGAGTGGTGGATGCAGCGGCGCAGTCCATTTGCTGTTGTAGGCTACATTTGTACAACAGTGACGTTCCTTTGCATGGGAATATCGAAGTGATACAAGTGAGACTTTATCAGAGCTAAAGCCAAAGCCAGAACATTCAAAAGGCGCTGCTCTGCTCGCATTGGGGGCGAACAGCCTGTAGCAGATGTGTCGCAGTGAAGTTTTAATTTTGACAGCGTTGGGCTAAAATTAAAAAAAGGCATGGAACTGAAATGATTGGGTCAAAAAGGTTTATTAAGTATTAAGTATCGCAATAATACCGATACAGCAGTAATTAACAACAATTTTGCAATCATTTCTTTTTGGATAAGTACCGGTACATACCAACTTCCTTTGGGGACGTGAGAAGGCCAAAGAAAACCACGATGCCGCCAGCAAACTGCACCACTGAAGTCACCAGGAAGGCGTACTGGACCGAGCAGATACAGGTCAGAGGTTCAAATGGAAGGAAACATGTTGTAAACAACATTACACAATAATAAAGAGGGTTTCAATATTTTGGGAATTTTTCAAGTTGGAGAATTCCCATGGGAATGATCAGGAATTAAATGGGAATTAGGGAGACAAATGGGAATGACTAATGGGAATAAATAGAGAATTACATCTTCTAAAAGGTTGTATGTAGAGAATGTACATGTAAAGAAGCATAATATGGTGAATTTATGCGTCGTGAGTTTGAATCTTGACTCCGACATTTACTGCATGTCCTCCCTTCTCTCTCATGCCCCATTTCACACTTTCATCTCCCGTCTAATAAAGCTTACGAACCAAAAAATCGTTTAAAAAATATATAAAAATAAAAAATACATCCACACTTGGAGTTAAATCTGAGGAGTATGTGTTTTAAATCGACTCGATCTGAGCTCACATTTCTTTGTAATCACCTACAAAACAAATGGCAGCTTTTGCGACTTGACAAACGTAACCATAGAACCGAGGTAAACAGTGACCCTAAAGAGGAGGTGGAAGGGTTGGACTGAAGTCACTGAGACCTGACAAAGTTCAAACAAACAGCAACACTTCCAAGATAATCTAGATTCAAAACACTTGACGAATAGCATTTTGCAAAGTTAGCATGGTTATGGGGGCGCTTATCGTGTTAATTATGGGGTGGGGGCCTCATCTTACACAAATATGTTTGATTGTTCATTCAACAATGAAATAACAAATTAAAAAAGTTTGAAAATTCAAAATTTTTTATTCATGGAAAACTTTTGCAAATTCACTGGGGATTTTCACCCCCTTTGCAACCCTAATAATAATAATAATAATAATAATAATAATAATAATAATAATAATAATAATAATAATAATAATAATAATAATAATAATAATAATAATAATAATTCATAGCACTCAAGTGACACTCTTTTTGTTCAGGACAGACAAAACAAAAATAAAAATAAAATGTAGTAATTTGACAGATTTTTACCTCGTATCCGTACTTTAGAACACTTGAAGCCAGAAATGCGCCCAAGATGTTCCCGACAGAGGCGCAGGCACTCCAGAGGCCAAAGATGAAGCCACGCCTGAAGTTAAAAAAAACATTTTTTATTCATAATTGATTGATACCATTATTCATTGCAACACTCTACCACCTTTATAAGTCACGTTCTTTATTTGTCATTAAACATGCAAGTTGCACAAAACAAACCACGTAGATCAGATGGAAGGTTAGGCCTGTATATTGTGTGTAAATCTTTCATGCATTTTCTATTTAATTCATGTTATTTCATTCTTGTTCTTTGCCTATTTTTAGTGTTCTATTGCGCAACAGAGCAACGCTAAAGTAAATTCCTCTCTGTCAAAGTCAATATTTACACAATCAATTAGTGGCAGTGTTTAGTGTTGTCCTTGTGATTTTCATGCCCCAAAGGAGAGAAAAACAGAAAACACACCCGCTCTTGCCAAACCAGTTCCCCATGACGGCCACGACGCAGGGCCAGACGGCGGACTGCAGCAGCCCGTTGAGCACCCACAGCCCGCAGTAAAGGTACACGTTGTAGATCTTCAGCCATTCGGTCAGAGTGCCGAACATAAACTCCTGAAAACACGGGACAGTTAGGCACTTTCTACTTTCGCTCTTATCCAAACATCAATGACACGTTTATTGTTGAGGTCCGAGGGTCAGTGTGCTCACCGCCAAGGGCTGTGCCAAGTATTGTGATTAGGTTTGTCATTTTGGTTTGAAAAGGATTCTTCATGGCTGCTAAACTAATGCAAGAATTGCATGTGTTATCAAACATAAAACTGCAGGATTAATGCTTTTTTGGTTATTTCCAGAGGACATTCTGTTACTTAAATAATTGTAGCCATTGCGGTTTTGTCATTTTAACAGTACAAATTGTGATTTCAGTTTGATGGTGATATTTAGACCCTTTCAAATGTTCTAGAGTGGAACATAACATCAAAGATTAACAGACATGAGGTAGAAATGTTAATGATTGTAAGTCTTTGTAACAAAAAGATAAGCAACAATTTGAAGAACCAGGGTAGAAATATTAGTTTGCTTTCTTTTCTTGTACAAAGGATGGAAGAAAATACTACATATAACACTATATTTGAGCTTGTATGCAAGTATGCCATATATCTGTATATAAAAGTAAAAAAATATTGTGGCCTCAACATTTCTCCAGTAAAATCAATAAATCAGGATTTTTCAATCATCAAAAATGCTCATTGTCATAAGCCACTATTAAATGAAACAAATAATGCAAAATGCAACAGTAAATGTGTTTAAACCAGGCTCTGATATCACTCATATGTAACAGAGAGGTTTTCATTTGCCAAAACCACCTTCATATTTTGTGACATTCTGATCCCAGTTTCATCTTGGAAATCACATCATGTCCCACTTTTGCCTCCATTCCAGAATTTAGACTGTTTTTGTTAACTAACATTTTTAAAAGGGTTTATTGTGCAGCCGTACTCACCACTATAGCTGAGCCACAAAGGCCAACGCAAAGCACGTAACGGAGATTTAGTCTGTCTCCGATCACACCACTGAGGTACAGGCCCTGCAGGGTCAATGCATTATACAGTTAGAGGATAGCAGGACATGTTAATATATTTATATATATATATTTATTTTATTCTACCCACCACAGCGTATGAAAAGAGGAAGATAGAGTCCAGTGCGCCAAGAAACAGTGTGGCCTGCTGCTCATCCACAAAGAGGTGGTTATCCTCCCAGGTCTAATCCAACAAAACCAGATTTAATGTTCAACTGGAAGTATTCTACCATTGACTTTATATGAACGTTTCTGTAGTTTGTACCTCTGCAGGGGAGAAAGCAGAAGAGCTGCCATTTTGCAGAGTGGGCGTCCACTGCGCAGAGATGCTAACTTTCACGTTGCTGAAGGTCTTCCTGGATGAGTGTAGCAGCACATAACTACAGGAAACAGAAACCATAAAGTCAAACCAGATACAAAACAGTCTCATCATCAAACATTTTGATGACATAATTGATATAATACAAGGTCATTTTCTGAACACAAAAAAGTGTTTCAAACTAAATTTTCATGTTACGGAGAAGGCTCGATACTTGAACATAATTAACATCCTTTCTGTGCGCAATAGAATGTACTTTTCAGCAGAAAGAAAACATAGTAACTGAATATACTAGTTCTAATAAAGATTAAAAACATTCTAAAACTAGAAAAACATTTGTTTTGAATTTTATTTAAATTCTAGTCTAGAAATGATTAGTGTCTGAGTATTAATATTTTGAACAACCCTAACAACACAAACTAGTTAAAAATAAGAACTTTAATATTACATAAACAGGTTAAGTGAGTACACAACCCATTTTCTGCAGACTTTGGCCAACAGCTGCTTTGACTGATGACATTGCCCAGCAGAAGCCGCTCTGCAAATATTGATCTATTAACTATTAACTACTACCTTGACTGCGTGAGGGAAGTGAGAAGGGCGGTTGATAAATGACTTCTTACTTCTCAAAACTTCTTACTGAATAGTCTTGGTTTTACTTTTTCAAACTAAATAAATGAATCAGGAAATTGTAAGAGGTTGGCATAAACACATTTCTGTTGACCCCCTAACAACAAACAGAGCAAAGTAAGAGAATACTTCAAGTTACTTCTCATTTTTTATAAACACCTAACTCTAACTCAATCCTTGCACATGTGGCAGTCCTATCTTTAAATAGTCTGAACTGACAAGACCCTGGACCTTTGACCTAAATTACAAGCTCAAAAACAGCCTGTGCACAAGACCAGGCAAAATAATAGCAGTAAAACACAGATTGTAAAACAGATTGTATTGTAAATATAATACATCTCTTACCTAAAAAAGGTGAGACAGAAGGTGACTAGATGGTGGTGTGTGTACTGTGACTGGGGGCCACAGCACGAGGGAGGCATCACAGGAGCAAAACGAGACGCTTTTGGTGAACGGGACGGAGAGAAGGCGGACGGCTCTGGTGCGCTAGGTCGACCGGGACATCTCTACAGCCACGTCAGAGCTAGAACATAAATGAAGAGACAATGACGAGATCATAGAAAAGTATCATGACTTCCTTAGGACAAGCTATGTGAAGTAAGTTTTTAATAAAAGATACTGGGATCTTGACCAAATAAATATCTTGATAGTTTTTGGCATAATCTCTAGAACAATATTCAGACAGTATTTTATCTGTGAATCAGGAATGTGCTAACATGTCCCTGTTAATGTCTTCGTTGAGGTTCAAGTATCGAACAAAACAATAAATGTACCATAACTTTAACCACAAAAGAAGCAGAAATATCACTTTACACGCCGATTTTGGACAATCTAATTGCAATTTTTCTTTACATATTTGCGAAATGTTTAAAGTGCACATTTTAAACAACAAGAAAAGACTGATATAAACTGATAAACTAAGACAAGAATAATATGCATTTCAGACCATGTTTGTAGAAGTCTAAAACTACAGGTACAACAGCACTTTCCATCAAAAGTCAGTCGGGCTGTAATCGACTAAAGACATTGACAGATTAGCTGACTAAAAGGGCTTAATGTAAAAAAAAAATTGCTGAATGTATCTGACCCAAACTGCACTCAAAAAACCACATCAGCATAAGAGTTCATGCAAAACCAACTGTACATACATAAAATACTAGTAAACAGTGTATGTGTATGTTAGAGATATACAAGTTGGATTAAACTCAATGATTCATTCAAAAATCTTCAGCTAAATCACTCCATATCTTCTCCTTTTTGCTGCTGTACCATGTAAATCCTTTTAATCTAACTTAAATAAATATGCTGTTCGACTAAAACACCATCGACCAATTAATCGACAGAACGACTAAAAGATTACAGCCCTAAAAGACAGGATATTTTGTTCTTCGGGTGCGATTTCCATTGCAATATATTGTGCAGTCCTAGTTATACATATCTTTGTTTGGAAGATTACACTAGATCACACTGTTTATTTTTTATTTTTAATCAGCTCTTTTATAAAAGGACATTTTTGAGATATTATCTATTTTTTGGTTTACATCTCCAACCTCTAACCTGATTATATGTTTGAGCACGAGGGATTTGTTAGTTTGGCCCCAGGAAAGATCACAGAAAGTTGCACAAAAGGTGTAGTGTTCTCCACAGGTAAGAGGCTGAAGTCAATCAATGGGGCTTCTGTACACAGCCCCAGTGAGCACATAACTTGTGTAACGATTGCATTTTATTTTAGGGTTGGACTGAATTACATGCACTTGTCACTTTCACTTTAAACAGTCTTTTTTTTTTTTATTCTTTGCCAATCTTTTCTGGAATAAAGGGGTTATTACCACTGCATTGGTGACATACATTACACGTTGTGATCATGTCAAAGGATTTAAGACACACGTTGGGTTAGGATATATTTTGATAAGTGAATGATGTTTTTGCGAATCACAACCTAATCCACAGACAGATCACCACGGCTCAGCTCTTTCATCTCACCGTTTCCGTGAATATTTTCCTCTGGATTCAAAGTCTCACATTGTCACAAAAAACAACCACGAATCAACTTCAATTGCAGGGGTGAATCTAGTTCAAATAACACCTACTTTGTGTTGAAACAGAGGTTGTTGCTCGGCTCGTTCTCATCTGTGATGTTTACTGTGCGCTTCTCTCTCGCTCCATCAACGTCACGTCACCAGCGGCGCCCTCTGTGTCAGTGCTGCCCCTGCAGGACAGGAGTGGCCTCACAGCTTTTTAAACACCCAGCCAGAACCACCGGGACAAGAGTACTATCACAAATAAAGAGCAGGTGGCATGTTCTCATGTTCAATCATCAAGCAGTAAATGTAGGCTACTTAAAAACGATCCTGAACTGAACGAAAAAGCAGCGTGACCTGTGTGTGTGTGTGTGTGTGTGTGTGTGTGTGCAAATGACAAGAAAGCTGCCATCTGGAGGATCTGACTGGAATTACACACAGACTGGGATGCAGGGTTTTGGTTTAATAACTCCAAACAGTACGGATGCAGGGGTTTCGCTCAGAATTAAAAATATACTTAAACGATATTGTTGTGTGCAACTTGAATACTAAATTCTTAGTAAGTGTAAGCAAATTCAGTTACTATTTTGTAACTTTGTTAGGTAATACATTACTGTGAAAACACTAAATTACAGGTACGAAGACTAGTTACTTGCAACACCAACAACAAGAGAAGAGAAGAATGCAACCTTTCTCTGCAGGACACTTAAACCAGGCGCACGCTTGAATGTCACTTTTTTGAGGCAGTAACTATGTAGTGTAACTTATTACATTTAACTAGTAATGTGTAAATAATTACTTTCCCCAAGAAACTGAAACGTGCACTTTGCTGTGTGAAAAGTGTTGAGTCTATTGCTGCGGGTCTCTCTGCTTGTGCACGGGAACTCTCACCCGTGCCTTCTGATTGTGTAGACATCTTTGCAGAATACTACCAGTAGCACACCAAGTTAGCAAAACACGAGACAGGAGACATGTTTGTCTTTCACAATCGGTAGCCACACTGTCCAGTCGCTCTGACTGTTCTCATCGTCTACCATTTTACACTCACTGAGACAGGAGGCTCCGCCTTTATTTATACAGCACGTAACCTTGCGCATAACAATATAGTACCAACATATAAAGTGGTAAACATCGCCCTCTAACACCCCCACTCGATGGTGCCACTCACATTCTCATAAACATTAGACACCAAACATATAAGAACAAAACTTTTCAATTTTGGCTCTGGTAGCAGATTTTGTGAACACATCTGCAACCATGTTTTCAGTAGGACAGTACACAAGGACTATTTTACCCAGCAAACACATTTGACCTGATAAAATGATATTTTTATGTCCACATGTTTGCTCCGCTGGCGGTTTACAGGGTTTCTCGCAAGACTTATAGTCCCTTGATTGTCCTCGAAAACTTTAGTCGTAGGCTCAAAATTGGGATCCATGTCCCTCAAAAGTTGTGTGAGGTAAAGTGCTTCTTGAATAGTAGCGGCTAGCGCCACATATTCTGCTTCACACGTTGACAGTGCAACAGTTTGCTGCTTCTTTGTTTTCCATGAAACAATTGCACCGTTCTGACTTAGACTGTAGCAGTAGCCTGTAATGCTCTTTCTGTCATCCGGGTCGTTAGCCCAGTCTGCATCGGAGTATCCCATTAGGTGAAGTTTAGTGTCACATTTTGTGGTAACACAACTCATAGTCTTTTGTCCCTTGTAGGTACCTGTAGACATGCTTTAAAGCTGTCATGTGCTTTTCTCTAGGATCTGACATATATTGTGACAATTTGCTCACAATCCAACTCATATCAGGCCGAGTACAGGTCATGATATAAATGAGGCTGCCCAACATACCCCTGTATATTCTCTGATCAGTTTGGTCCCCTTCCGGAGTCAAATCACACTTTATTTCACTAGGAGTTGCTCTGGATTTGCAATCAGACATTCCAAATCTTTCCAGGATTTTGGTAATGTATCTAGTCTGATTCATTTTGATAGAACCCTCTTTTTGTGTGAAATCAATCCCTAAGAAATGAGTAAGTTGCCCAAGGTCTTTCATTTTGAATGTACATTTTAGTTTTTCCTTAACCTCCTTTAAACACGTTTTCATTGGTTGCAGCCACAACTATATCATCAACCCATACTAACAGGATGACCTTTTCATTTTCAGACATTTTTAGTGTAGATACAGTGGTCAGCCTGACTTTGCACAAAGTTGTTCTCAATCAAGAAATTGTGAAGCATAATATTCCAATTTCTGCCCGATTGTTTCAGCCCATAGATTGATTTGTGTAATTTGCACACCAGTTGAACACCATTTTTGGGTTTCGCCTTAAAACCTTCTGGTTGTTCCATGTATATTTCGCAGTCAATAGGTGCATGCAAGTAAGCTGCCTTAACGTCCATTTGATGTAGTGTCAAATCATGCTGTGCTGCCAACTGCATCAGCACACGTAGGGAAGTCAAGTTAGCTGTCGGTGAGAATGTCTCAGAATAGTCCAGTCCCTCCACCTGACTGTAATCCCTTTGCTACATACCTGGCTTTGTATGTCTCATTTCCCTTGTCATCTTCTTTGAGGGCATACACCCACCTTCCCCCCACTGTCTGTCTACCCTCTGGTAACGGTACAAGTGAGAAGGTGTCATTTTCTTTAAATGTAGCCATTTCGTCTCTCATTGCCTTTTTCCAGTTGTCAGCCAGTGGTGATGCCAAAGCTTCTTTAAAAGTTTGTGGCAGCCCAACTGTAGCTCGGTAACAGTAGTCGATAGTTAACTCACTGCTCTGCACTGCACATTCATAGTCATCCAAGTACTTTGGTTTCTTTCTAACTCTACCTGTAAGTGGAGTATGTGTGTCAGTCTTTGCGTCACTGCCTGGGTTTGAGTCTTGCTCATTGTTTGTTTCTTCCTTTTCGATCTGTGGCTGAGTCACTTCAGTTGGTGTAGTTACCCACTCCATGTAGCAGTCCTCTGCTTGGTCTATGTCAGTCTGTGTCTGACTCTCAGTCAGTTCTTTTGTTATGAAGTGGACCAGCCTGTGTTTTTGAACTTTGTTTGTCTCTGGAAAATAAATCAAATAAGCTGGTGAATGACGATCAAAACTCACAAAGATTCCCTTTTTGCCTTTTGGATCTAGCTTCTTTCTGTTTTGTTCATACACCACACAATCTGAACCAAACTTTTTCATTTTTGACAAATTCGGTCTCTTGCCAGTGAAGAGGAAATAAGGTGTCTCCCCTGTTCTCTTACAGTAACACCTGTTTCTTATGATTGCTGCAGTTCTAGCTGCGTAGGGCCATAGTTCCTTTGGTAGTCCTGATTCTATCAGCATGCAGCGCACCATTTCAAACAGTGTACGCCAGTTCCTCTCTGCTGTCCCATTTTGATGGGGAGAGTAGGGTGCTGACCTCTCATGCTTAATAGTATTGTCTATCAGTAGTGACTGATACTCCTCTGCAACAAACTCAGTACCATTGTCAGATCTCAGACGTTTCACTTTTCCATAAGGTGCTGTGTCTGCCAGGAACTGTTTTGTAGCTTCTACTGCCTTGTTTTTATTCTTAAGGAAGTACACATAAATGGCCCCAGAAAAATCATCAGTGAAAGTAATAGCATATTTGTACCCTTCAGGTGACTCTGGGACGATAGGCCCACCAAGGTCTGTATGTACGAGCTCTAAAGGGGCTTTGGCTCTTACATCTGCTTCTCTGTTTCTGTTCTGGGTGAATTTTCCCTTCAGACATGTTTCACACTGATTAGGTTTGCACTTTCTATCTTTAATTTTCATGCCATCTACAACTGTTTCAAGTTTTACTATGTCACCGTAGTTGCAATGACCCATTATTTCATGCCAAGTTTTCAGATCAAAACATGCATTACAAGAATCATCACAACTTTCTTCCACAACGTCCAAATAGTATAGCCTGTCTTTTACCTTCATGTTACATGTAGTACCATCAGGAAAGATCATTGTTGTTGAACTTTGCTCCCTTTGAAACAGCTGCCTCCACAGACAGGATGTTCTGTGGGTATCCAGGAATCAAAAGGGCGTTGGTAAGCTTGACACTGACGGCTCCGCCTCTGCTGTCAGAGAGTTTGATCTGGGCGTCCCCCTTCTTCAGTACGCTGCCAGTGATCCGTGACCCGTCTGCCAGCTGCATGACGTGGTTCTTAGGCCAGAACGTCTCGTCGAATCTGGTGAAAGCTCCCTCGTTGGTGATGATGTGGGCAGAGGCACCGCTGTCTACAAGTAGTCCCTCTGGTTGTGCACTGTGAGGTTGCCATTCCGTCGCCTTGAGTATGAAGGTCTCCTCATCTGTTGCCTGCTTGTCTCCAGCGCTAGAACTGCACTGCCCGGTGTCTCTTATGGCGGCCACCTTGCTGTTTGGTGTAGTAGGAGCC
The DNA here is from genome assembly GCA_015082035.1 of Chaenogobius annularis. NCBI lineage: Eukaryota > Metazoa > Chordata > Actinopteri > Gobiiformes > Gobiidae > Chaenogobius > Chaenogobius annularis. Next base: position 7,375 of record BJKM01001607.1, on the reverse strand, counting down.
CTAAAGTCTCGTTGTGCTTTCTTCTCTTTGTATCTGCAGTCTCTTGCTTTATGCCCAACTTTTTCACAAATAAAGCACTCCCCTTTGAAGTACTTCTGCTCCTTGTCTTTAAACTTTGGTTTAGCAGCTCTGTAGTTTGCGGTCATTACTTCGTCTGCCCGCGGTCTGCTGCGGTAGCGAAGCGAGCACTCAAAGCTCCTCAGCCTGGCTTTGAACTCGCTGAAGGTTAACGCTTCTCTTGTCTGAGTGACATGCACAGAAAATGGATTGTATTCATCTGTGAGTCCTTTTAACACCATAGCTACCAAGAGTGCATCACTGAGGGTCTCTTTAGCTCTGTTCAGTGCGGCCACTATCTTCTCGACACGTGCAAGATAGTCCGCAAGCTCTTCCCCATTAGCCATTAGCACGTTGGTTAGCTCTGTATAAAGCCCAACAATCCGCGGCTTTTCTTCGGACTCATAATGGCGCCTCAGTATTTCTAAACTTTTCTTTCCATCGTCTGGTGCTTCATACAGGATTAGCACGAGTGTCTTATCGTCCAAACATCCACACAGTTCTGCGTAAGCCAGTTCATTTTTTCCTACCGGCCTCCACCGCTTCTTGTGGGTTAGCTGCTCCCGCTTCCTGACCTCCGAGAATAGCGTCTTTAAGGCCTATTGTTTTCAAGTACGCCAAAAATCTTGCCTCCCAGATGTGATAGCGGGCTTCGTCTCCGTCAAACCTCGGCGGCAGTCCTCGTCCGTGCATCGCTATACCTGGGGATTGCCTGGGCCCATAACCTGTTGAGTCTATTGCTGCGGGTCTCTCTGCTTGTGCACACGGTAACTCTCACCTGTAATTGTGAAAGACAAACATGTCTCCTGTCTCCCCAACTTGAATGTGCTACTGAGTATTCTGCAAGATGTCTTACACAATCAGAACGGCACGGTGTGAGAGTTCCCTGCACAAGCAGAGAGACCCGCAGCAATAGACTCAACAAAAAGTTGCCAGAATATAAGGCTGCATTGGATACAAACTTTGCTGGTGAGTTGACTATACAGTGTATTCACTTTTCTTCTGCTAGTATAGATTATATATGTTCTGGGGCATAACCTGAAGCAGAATTACCTGAGGTCACGATAACATGTGTTTGGTTTAGGTCTTTTCTGGCAACCCGACTCTCTCACTCTTTTTTGTCAATGAATGAAATAGTGACCATACAACCTTCAATGTGATGCAGTAAATGTAGTAATCCCATCTATGTTTTGTTTGATTTGAATAGGTTTTATTTAGAAAAATTTAGAAAAATTAGACACATTCAAATTCAGGCCAGAGCACGCAAGTGACTTTTTTAGCTAGTTTTCCAAAAGTAATTAAATGCTGTAAATGTGCTGTGAGTGGCCCGTGTGCAGCTTTCAGTTTCAGTTTCAGTTTAGTTTATTAGGACAATGTGCAGTTTCATTAAAAATATGTCTGCACCAGATTTAGCTTCAAGCTAATTTCCATCTGCAGTCCTCACAAAAATACATTACAACAAGTATAAAGTGCAATACAAATATAAGTGCTTATCTCCCAGACCTCACAATCTAAAATACAGTACAATGAAAGAAATAAAGTGCAAATACAAATACAATCTCCAATCTCTCTATAAAATACAGTACCATAAAACGATAAAATGTAAACAATACTAACTCCAGTCCTCACAGTATAAAATGCAGTGCAAAATACAATAAAGTGCAATACAAAACATAAATACATTACTTTCTTACTTATAAAAAGCCTCATACCTGATTTGTACTATTTGTTTTGAGGGCCATTGCACACAGAAGATACCGCACGAGGGTAACGTCTGTTGGCCGAACTACCGTCCGGTATTAGTGCGAGCAGGACTGACTGTCCAGGAGCCAGCTTTTTACAGCTCGAGAAAACGATAGAAAGTCAGCCATGTCTTTGATGTGACTCGGGAGTCTGTTCCACTCCGTCACAGCTTTATAAGAAAAAGCTGATTGGAGAAGGCAGTTCTCCTTTTGGGGAGATCGCAGTCTCCCCTCGAAACGGACCTCAGCACTCGGCTTGTGAGCCGAGCGCGAGGCTGGACGTATGTCTGTAGAGGGGGCGGGGCAGCGTCATGTAAGATTTTATGAACCAGACGAATATTGGAGTAGTTGATCAGATTTTCAAAGCTAAGCAATTTGTATTTTATAAGTATATGACAGTGATGGTGCCTTTGGGGTTTTTTATCCAGAATCTTCAGAGCTCGATTATGCAGGGATCTGAGGGGCTTAACAACTGTCTGTTTGGCCTGAGACCATGGGATATACAGTAAGAAATGTGAGATATGATCATTGCGTTAAAATATGTTTGTGCAGCTTCTAGGATAAAGAACTCCTGATTTGTTTAAAATTAAATATATTAAATTTTAAAACATGACAAACTTTTTTAATGTGTTGTTTAAAGTTAAGTGTGGAATCCAGGATTACCCCGAGGTATTTTACCTCCTCCACATTCCTAATCATATGGCCTGCCGTAAAAATATTAGGGGGTATATTTTGAGTTTTTTTATTTGAAAAGTACATTGTAACTGTTTTATCTGTGTTTAGTGTTAGACTTGATTTGGCAAGCCATTCAGTGGCTCTTTGTAAACAGCTGCTACTACTGTGGCAAAAGTATAAAATTAGACAGGAAATAATCTGATGACCTACGACCCCGGTGTTCGACCAACTCTCAATTTCATTCATTGTTTGTCCAAAAGAGAGAGGGAGAGATTCAGAGGCTGAGGGAGCGAGCGAGGGAGGGCGACAGATGCATTTTGGGATGGAATTTGAATTGTGCAGTTGACAAGAGGACGCTATCCAACTGTCGAAGCAGAGAGAACGTTTGGGACATTTTCAAAATAGATTATATCGGCCATGATGGAAACCGGATTAAATGGGACAAAAGCAATGAGAACTATGTCATGCACAGAGGTAAGACAATACATTTAACAGCCAGCTCTGAGACAGTTAAATAAATAGTATTAAATAGAGCTGGGCATAATGTGGAAGATCATTTGTTTCATCAGGTTTTGAAGTTGAATTTAAATATTGTCTCATTTCTAACTCTGATTTTGAACCTTGAAAAAACATGTTTGAATTGTTTTGTGTGTACATTTTCGTTGTGTTTTTCTCAATTTCAAAATGAAAAAATGTGTTTAAATAATCAATGCATAGATTTTTCAAATACAAACAAACAAAACACTGAACATACAACCGGACCAGAGAGCACACAACAAAGAAATAAAAGAAAAATTATTTTGGCGAACAAAAAAGTCCAAATGTAATTTTTCTCCATTTTGCGAATTTCTGTTACAATTTGGGTCCAGTCTTTGATCAATGCGCAGATTTTCAGAACTTCAAATTAAGTTCAGAGTGTAAATTCACAGTGAAAAATGTCTCAGCAAAGATTTTTTTTGAATTGACACAATGAAAATTATAGTGCATAATTCAACGACTGAAATTCAAATGTTCAATGTTTTTTAAATTAAAACTTTCAAACATTCATAATCCAATGAAACAAATGATCTTCCATACAGGAACATTTTATATAATTGAACGCAAAAACACAATTTATGCCTCCAAAAAAAAAACTACTTGCTTTTATTACTTTAAACGCACAGAGCGAATATAAAACAGCTACATCCATATATTTTCTATATATTTTCTATATATATTTTTTTTAATTGTACAATGAGTCTGGAAGCACAGAGTTGAATAAGTGACTTCTATGTCTAATGAAATATATCAAGTGTTTCATTCTGCTACTTAGTTGTTGCAGCTCATCTTTTAATCAATATTGTAGATTTAGAAAGAGGTTTAATGGGATAATCCAGTTTTTTTGTGTCAGTTGCATAAAGAAGTTTCAATACTACCATTTATTTATCGTGACATTTTCTGTGGCAATAATATATCGCACTTCAAAATCATGACAGATGTTGTGGGATATTATGAATGAACGTACTTTGTCTAAATAAAGTACACTCACTATTCTTGATGAAGGAAGCGTTGGTTGTTTTCAGATTCTAGAATGTGATGATGTCATACTCCCACATGGGGGGCAAGAGCCAGATTTCCTTTTGATAATATCATATTTTGCCATGAAATATCTACAAGGTAAATTCAGAAATATTTAATCTGATTATCTGTTTTAGTGACTAGACAAACTTGTTTCTTGTATTACAGCAAAAATCCAAATGTTTTAACAATATCCATTTTAGCTTTCCAATCTGTTTTCGATATCACTGGCCTATAGTTGTTGTGATGTCGTCTGAAAACCAGCAATAGATGTCTTTTGCATGTTGATTGACTTTTTGTGGCTTCATTTTATTTCGATTTACTGGTGCTCTGATGCTTGCCTGCAGTATATTGTCATTTCAAAGAGGTTTTACTTTAATTGCTGAAACATAACGTGACTCAATTTTTGGGGAAAATGAACCCCCCCAAAAATGTGATACTGTGCTTATATATACAGCATCAGTCACTTCCTGATAACTTTGAACCACAAATGGGATGTTCTCACTGTGACTGCTCTGTCACGGTTTACTGTGCATGTTACAGGCTATCCATGGGTTTGATAAGAAATTAGGGTAGTTGCCATAGAAACAAATTACATCTTTTGAACGAAAAAAAGTCCTCAAAAATATCAAGAAGCTGAAATCCATAAATATTATTTGACATGTTATCATTTATTTTGTTGCACATGTTCAAATGTGGGGTTCCAGCATCTGCTTTCTTAGTTATTACTAAACTTATCTATCTGGCATCTATTGAAGGGGCATTTTTTTATTTTTAATGTATTTTTCTAGTCTACGCTTTTTTATTTTGTAAAATATAAACAAATGCAAAAAGAAAAAGAAAAAAAGAAAAAATGAGCACAAACAAAGAGAAAGATACAACAAAATGTGTTGCTATGTTAATAATTTAGAAGTTAGTAAATTATTCATTGTCAGATTTATTTTAAAGCTGATTTTTATTATTATTTCACTGCACTGTCACTTTCTGCACTCAAAACTTTAAATTTAACTGTAACTCTTGTGTACATAGTAATGCCTATTTTTTATTTTATAGTAGTTTTTAATTGTTTCTTAATGCATGCCCTTTTTGATTGAATGTATGTTGTTTTATTATTGCTCAGTGTTTTATATTGCACTTTAATGCCAAGACAAGTTCCTATGTTTGTGAATTTTGTTCATTGACAATGGCAATAAACTCTTTCTGATTCTGATTCTGATTCTAATTTAAATTCAGTCCTTGTTTGTTCAGTCTGGGTCCTCCATTTCTTCGTAATAGCCCTTTTTTCCTGCTGCCTTAAGCATGTGATCGGTGTTGAAAAGGAATTAAGAAATTAAGGCAAAAAATAATACAAGCACGTTGCATTTTGTATTACAGGAAAACAGTGATGGACAAAGCACCAAAAGGAACGCTCAGTCCGTAAGTTTGATCATATTCGATACTAATAATAACCCTGAGAATTAGAATTAAGATTACATTTTTTCCGGTATGTTTAACAAAAAAGTGAAAGGTCGGAGATACCATTTCCTCTGCTTTGTGTATTTATTGCGACAAACCAGTTGAAATGGGCTGAGGGCCAGGCACATGTTTACAGTGAGTGAAGATGATGAGGCCTGTTCACTGACTCCCAAGGACCTTTTTCCCAAAGATCCACTTAAACAAACAACTCTGAGAACGTACACAAAGATCAGGCTTATAATAGTCTTAATATCACGACATCGAGACATAAGTGCAGGAACATACGTATCGGCTTTTCTTTTATTCACTGATGACTAGGATGTCACGATATAAAATGTTCTAAAAAATGTTTTGTGTTCATGTACATTGTGAGAAGAAATATTTTACGGTCATTCACAATTATTGGTACTATGACCGTGTAAAAGTGAAATCCTTAATTTGCTTTCATTCACAAGTTTAATGGATTATCATTCTGAAATCAAACTTTCTGACTGAAAAAGCAATGATACGACATTACCATCCCTCTCAATTTTAAAACGATGTACTTGGGCCTCAAAACTCCTGCCATGGACCCAATAAATATATACTTTGGAATGTACTTTTGGCAGCAGCATGAGGAAGAGGCAGACGGGAACATCGCCAACGATCAAGGACTGGACTGACATTATAACAGACGTCAGACAAATGGGACTTGAATGTTGGACTTGTTGTGCTGTAATTGTATCTATGTTTTATTATATTGTGTCATTATTATTAATGTTTGCTTCTTCTTCTTCTTCTTCTCATTATTATTATTATCATTATTTTCTTTGTCTTGCTCTATGGTCGTGTTTCTTGGCTTTTTGTGTGTAAATTTCAAAAAATTCAAAAATAAAAAACAAAAAACACATTAAAGGAAAGATATTGGCTGGTACCTGAATTAAACCAAACTATATACTTTAGATTTTTTGGAATGTAGATTGATCTGAAATTATTACTCATTGTTTTCTTAGTATTTGTTTTCTCAGTATTATTATTCTTTAGTTCTTACAATTATGTTGTGAGCTGAATAATCACAATGATTGATTTACAGAATAATCTTGACATCTCTACTGATGACTGTTTCATTGTTTAGTTTTCTTAGTGTTTCTGCTCTGCAATATTTAAATGATTGTAATCTTCGAATATACTCTTTTAACACAATACTTTCAGTCATATTAAAATAAATATATTTATGTCAGACTCTGTCCAAGTAAAACCTTAACAGAGGCAACACTGAGACTAAATCAAGGCTAATTTAGCCTTTTTCTTTTTACATTTTCATTTGAAAAAGTGTACATTTCTGTCTGATCGAGGACCTCTGTGTTATTGCAATATACTATATTTAGTCTGTTGCAATATTGATTGCATTAGCCTATATTGCGATATTGATACTTGCAATATATTGTGCAGCCCTTATTTGAGTGACCTACGGTAAATATGTGTATTTTATTTATTGTGTAAAGGTTTTTGTTGCTTGTCGTGGATATGTTATTGTTTACCTGGAATAATCCAAAGCACAGCATTAAACGTATATTATCTTGCCTTTGTTAAGTTTAAGAGTTTTTATCGCTGAAAAAATACCTTCAAAAATATTCTTTATCTCTGTGAGCAGGTTATATTCACTTTGCCTCAATATTACGCAATTTTCTGTGTTACAGGTCAATGCAAATGTTCATAAGTGAGACTGACCACATACAAATCACCGTTGAAGTTTACTTATCTATAAACCAGTGCGAATCCATGCTCAATATGTCTTACAGAAGAGCTACTTTTGATGCACTGCAGGGCAAAGACAATGGCATCAGGCTCCCAAGAACCAACGCAGTCAACATTAAGGACAAGATATCACTTTGGGAAGGAAAAGACTC
>BJKM01001606.1:0-23576 GCA_015082035.1 Chaenogobius annularis | reverse complement strand
AATCTGTGAAACAAGTCTGAGAACTCCGGTTTATATCCTACTCTGTGAAAGCCCTGCCCACAGGGCGGGACCCCTGATAATGGGCCATCGAAACCAAATGGGATGGGCCTATTGTTCACTAACTTTAACTAATAAAGGTACTTTCCTGAAAGGGGAGCCTTTATTAGTTAAAGTTCAGTGAACAATAGGCCCATCCCATTTCGGTTTCGATGGCCCATTATCAGGGGTCTCGCCCTGTGGGCAGGGCTTTCACAGAGTAGGATATAAACCGGAGTTCTCAGACTTGTTTCACAGATTTGAGAATGACTCTTGGATGAGAGTCGAAACGTTTTGTTTTTCAAAAACAGAGTCCAGATGACTACAACTGAATATTTTTCTACAATCTGTTAAAGCGTTATAATTGCGCTGATCTTTGGCCAACCATAGCAATTCCAATCATTCTTGCTTTTATGTACATATTTTTGTTTGCTCAAAGCTGAGGCTTGAACTCAACTTTAACCAGGATGTCACCATGAGCGTGCTAAATTGACCCCTTAAACCATGAAAAGTACTTTCTACTTTTCATTCCAGTTGCAAAATATAGTGGAGTAGAAAGTACTGATATCTGCTTTCAAATGTAGTGACGTAAAAGTAAAACATGGCTCTATATAGATTTCAGGTCCATAATTATTCATACAAGACGATGCCTTCCTAAACTGAAATGACTTTATCACATTCAAAACTTTGTGAACGCAACTAATTGGCAAGTCTAGAAACATTTGAAAAGTACTAGCAGCAGCCATTCTCAATCACAATACTGTCCACTGGCAGTTTTCCCATCCTACCATTGCCCACTTTCACTCGTTTTTGTGCTTTTGTTCCTTTCGGGCCCGAGAAGACATGAGTTTAAAGAAGAGGGCTGGCCACAGCGTCCGCAGATAAATTGCCAGAGTAGGAACAGGTCCGGCCACTACGACGTCTTTGCTTTTAAGACTGACAGCTCTCAGCACCGCCTGTGCCACGTCTCTGGGTTCCCAACCAGCTGCGGTGGTCTTGTCCAACACTGAAACGTTTACATATAACATTAGTTTCACCGTTGAGCCAAAAATGTGCGGTGAAATCAAATGACACTCAACAGCAGCCTGCTCACCTCCGTGTTTGGTGCCGTCTCCCGTGACAGCATTGACTGATAAATTTGTTTTTATGTACCCAGGGCTAATCACGGTAACTGGAATCCTGTATTGGTCCATTTCAGCTCGTAGGCAATCGAAGTAGGCCTGCGTGGCATGCTTTGAAGCTGCATCTAGAGGATAAACATACTATTGTTAATTTACAGATAAAAACATGATTACGTGAATAGACCCTTTTAAATGTTATGTCATCAGACTGTTCAAAATTCCAGAATGGAGGCGACTGAAGACAAAATTAAGTAAAAAAATTAAGCAACAATTTTGAATTTCCAGTGTAGAAATGTTTGTTAGTCAGCTTCTTTATTACAAGGGATGGAGTGAGTGGAGACGAATGTATCAGATAATAATTGGTGATAAAATGAATTAAATGGAAAAACTGTTGTGGGCTTGATATTTCTATGTGTTTTATTCTGTTGTTTTATTTTGTTGTCTTATTCTGCTGTTTTATTCTCTTGTACAGTGTCCTTGGGTGTTCTGAAAGGCGCTTTTAAATAAAATGTATTATTATTATTATTATTATTATTTCTGTAAGCATTTGTTTAGTAAAACCTGGTCTTTGCCTTCATCAAAAATGCTTGTGTCTGTCATAATTTCCTATTTAAGATACAAATAACATAAAATACAATGGTAAATAGTTAAACAGGGCTCTGACATCACTCGCATGTATTTGAGTGGTTTTCATTTGCCAAAACCACCTTTATTTTTCATGCTTTGTGCCATGTAATCGCAAATGATGTTTGAGACCTCATACAATAACAATGCTATGCGATGCGATTGGCCAAGAACATCATTTTTGACCTCAGCCCTGTTCTACATAATGAATATATGCTGTTACCATCTGGGCGTCCGTAAAGTGTGCCACACTTTAATAAGGTCAGGCTCAAACAGTCCTTCATTCTTTAGTCCATTTTAAAAACTAAGCCGTTGTTTTAATACAAGGCAAATTTCAGATCCTGGATCTGAAAATAAAGTACCGGTATTATCTAATCTAAAATAGTGGACAATGGCCAGTATAAAACTGTATGGGAGATTTACTGTTTTTGAAAGAAATCTGCAATCTCAGTTAAACAGCAAATTCTACATACAATTTTGACCTGTCCCAGCTCAGTTTTAAATTATAGTTCTAAAATTTTGTGATGTTCTGGGAATGTCATTTTTTATTATTCGTTTTCAGATTCTAGAATGTGATTATGTCATACTCCCACATGGGGGGCAAGAGTGAAATTTTCCCAATTGATAACATTGTATTTTTGCCATGAAATATCTGAAATTCAAAAATTTGATTATTTCTGTTAGAGTAATAATTATTATTATTAAGTAATAAAACCAAAAAACTCAAGTTTAACAATACTAATTTCAGCTGCCCCCATGTTATTGGCCTATTGAATGGTGTGATGTCATCTAAAACCCAGCAACTCTGTGGTTAATCCCATTTTCTCCACTGAAATCATATCATGTTCCACTTCATTTTGCCTCCATTCCAGAATTTAGAATGTATTTGTTTACAAAAAGGGTCTTTTAGATGCAACTTACAGGCAGATCTGCACGGAATGGCTATCTTGCCTTGGACACTGCTGATGACCACAATATGGCCACTGCGACGCTGAACCATGGAGGGCAGAAGGGCTGACAAAAGATTTTAAAAGTTCCATTGAAAACAAAGAGGATTTCTAACAGCCCAGCCACCCTACTTACCCCGCTATGTTTAGAAGATACACAACATATTCTTTAAGACGATCATTGTTCACACTGACCTTTGAGTGAGAGCGACAGGCCCGAAGTAATTAGTTTCCATGACATCCCGCTGAACCGACAGTTGAGTATCCAGAATGTTGCCACGGTAACTGATGCCTGCGTTGTTTATAAGAATATCTACGTGTCCGTAACAGGCGAGAATCTCCTCTGCAGCTAGGCCCACTGCGTTAGTGTCAGCTAAATCAAAGATGACCGTTTTTGGAGTGTATGTAGGCTGAAAATAGTAAAAAAAAAAAACATAATTACAGAACAATCACACATAGTTTGTATATTTTTTACTCATTTGGATTTAGTCAGTGCGACTCAACATTTTTAAACTTCAATATATTTCTGACTAGGGTAACCAAAAATCAGATATTAATGGATACTGAAAATAGTATCGAAACTAGATCCTCATTTCAGTAAGTATCGATACAAAAAAACACACCCATAAACAGGACAAAATGTCATGTTTCCTGAACATCTGAACTAGTGTAAGATCATTATTTTGTGTTAAAATTACATTACGTCTACATTTTTTTCATTATCATCGTGGTATAAAATTGGTATCTAGCCTATTTCTTAGTATTGAAATTGAGATTAAAATTTTAGTAGCGTAAATGAATATCTTTGGAACATACTTCTGGCAGCAGGGGAAAAGGCCAACACAAAAACACAAATAGCACCAGCGAGCAAGGACTAGACTGACATCATCATTGATGTATGGAAAATGAAAAAAAATAATAATAATCACATGTGGACATAGAAAATGGACAATTGACAGACTCTGGACTAAATGGGACGTATATTTTCGATTTTGTGTCCCTTGATTTTCTTTGCATGTCGGCTTTCTTTATTATTATTATTATTATTATTATTATTATTATTATTATTATTATTATTATTATTATTATTATTATTATTATTATTATTATTATATTATTATCATCATTATCATCAATTTATCTGGTCTTGCTCCATTTGTTGTATTGTTTTGTTTTATGTTTTTATATTCAGATTTTTTAAAATGTTATTGTGACAACACTATTTCAAACCAAGACAAATCTGTCCGCTAATACATTTTTTTGTGTGTGTCAATTTTCTAAATTGACACACGCGAAACAGAGAGCAAGCAAACAAGCATATAGCATACGAATCCAATCTTGTCCAAAGTCTGTCAAAAAGGTATATTTTAAAATGCCGTTTTTCATTTTTTCGAATGTCAGTTATAATTTGGGTCCACTCCTTGATTGCTGGTGCAGTGGCCTTCTTTCCTGCTGGTATCCATTTCGTGTGTCCATGGCAGGAGTTTTGAGGCCCAAATACACGGTTCTGAAATTGACTGGGATGGTGAAGTCAAAGAGTATTACATTTTCACAAAATATTTTCAACTAAATAAGTTTTAAAAGTTTAAAAACAAATCTCACTCTGTGGTCAGGTAATTTTTCTTGAATTACAAGCAGCCAGAAAACAAACAAATAAAAATATCTAACTTCCTGAAATCAACATTTATATCCGGAATTCAAGTGATTTTAACTCTTGTAGATCTTTTGTTTTGGCAGTGCATAGTTAAAGCTGCAGATAAACTACACACCACCTTACTGCTCCGTGTTTGTGATGATTTAGGTGAGAGTTCCTGGACAACCTGCTGCAAACGGGAACCATCTCTCCCACACAACACACAAGGCGTGCACCTGCAAAATGAAACACCTGTGCACACTCTGCACAAAACAAAAACAAAATTGGAATAACATTAGATACAAACTATTCAAAAATTCCCTAAACGTTTGTGCGCTCGTTTAACCTTTTCCTAGTCCCGAGCTTGCACCAGTGATGACCACCACAACGTCTTGCAGGTTTCTTCCGGATCTGAGGCGCATTAGAAACCGGTAAAGCAATAGTAATCCCACACTTGCACAAAATATATGAAACGTTCTTCCTCCAACTCCAGCTATGAGGTCCATGATGTCACCTGAAAGCAAAACATTTATTTTCCAATACATGACCAGATGAAAAAACAGATAAGAGAGACTGGGTAAGTTGAGCCACTTTTTTGCAATAGTGTAAAATCAGAATTTTACGAAAAATATTGTACACAGAGTTTAAGATGTTCCCCAACTGTTTACATAAATACAATTGTTATGAGACTCATAGTTTTAGAGAAATTGGCGTTCACAAAGAAATTATTTGGCTCGACATAAAACTTCTACTTACATACATATGTGTCAATGAGGGATTTTATACTGACAAATAAATATAACACGCGTTACGTTTCTAAATATGCACCTCAAAGTACTGATTGAATTTCTGCTTTGATAAATCTTGTTATATTATATTTTAAGAAAGAAATGTATCTCTATAAACTGTTGTTAAAATATGTTTTATAGCTTGCAAAATGACCTAGCAACATAACAAAAAATATTTAGCTCTAAATAAAATAGCTTTCTTGTAATAATTTTGTGAACGTGCCATAGTTTTGCCCAAAAAAAATCTGCCAAAATGGGGTTATTTCCTTTCCAAATAATCTTTTCATTTTCTGGACATGATTTAAGGACATATTCATTCAATTCATTATGTCAAATTCCACCTCAAAAAGTTAATAGCTTTGAGATTTAATGGGTGACAAATTACACCAGTCTCCCCAAACCCAAATACCGGTAATCAGACTTTTGGTGTGTTTACATGCTCAAGAAAAATCTGATCATTTAAGTTTAGTCAGTTAATACGTGGATTATTATTTTCTTTTTTTTAATAACTGTATCTGATAACTCCAGAACTCAGATAATGAGGAGATTTTCTGTGTGCATGTCAACATATTCGGTTCAGAAATGAGGATCTTGGTCCTGCATGTTAAAACAAATAATACATACAATTTATGATTATGTGGAAATTAAGGCGAGGATTTAGTGACCTGCAAATACTATAGGATGAATCAAAGTTTCACAACTGTTCTGTAATAAGCTATAAACGTACTCCTCATGCATATTACTAGTTGTATCGTAGTCGATAACCAAGTAAACCACAGCAGTGAAAACATAAAAAAGGTTTTGCACACAGCTATTTTACACGTAATTGTAACGATTCTGCACGATACTTTGGCACCTTTTCAACAGTAGACACTTAGGTAGTTAATAGATTGCAATAAAATACAATCATTTAACTGTACTTACCAGCGAAATAGAAAAATCTAGTCGCTTCCGCGTCAGTTCGAAACGGAAACACGTGCTTCTTTGCGTGCTAGTGGAGGAATGTGGGAGTTGTAGTCCTTTAGCACGCAAAAGCTATTGGGCATTTACTTTATAATGTTAATAGCGTTTTTATTTTTTTCAATTGTTAAGGTAACGTATACATATTTTGGATATTTTAAAAGACTAGCCCTACAATAAAGGGGTTTTACTATTCAGGCTAGTTTGTCACATATGAATAATCATGATCGCCAATTAGCCATAGCGTATTAACATAACGTATTGTATATATATTCTGGTAAAGAGTCCGTACCACCAGCTTTTCTTCATGGAGAGGTTTTTGCTTTGCCCAGAATGTTCCACACACAGTACGGCCTACTCGCAGTAAGAGCGGATGTTTTTCCTTTTTTTATTTTTTAATAAAAAACAATCCGTCATTGAATGAGTGCAAGCTAAATGTGTATAATGCAATAGTATCGAACATTCCAGGCAAAGCAATACCATCTCCATGGAGACAAACGTGCTGCACCCCATAGAATGAAAATGTGGCATAGCCTCGACCATAAAAGTTACATCGTTCACCTTTAAGTAGTACAGTGACCATGTCTGGCCATGTCTCTCTTTGAAGGATCAGCACCAGCAGGTCAGATGACAGCTAATGGGACTGCATGGGTCTCAAATCAGCAAGGGCACATGTTCAATTAGGATTTATCTAAAGATCCATTCTAAAAAGGTGTTCTTGGCACATATACATGGAAAGGTTGCAATCTACATTTGTGCATAGCAGTTGCACAGTTTTTAATTTGTTAGGCTTTTAAAATTCAGGATCCCTGGGAGAGCTAGAGGAAGAGTGTGTGGAAATTGAGGTCTGGAACTCCCTGCTCTGAATTCAGCCCTTGCGATCCGGCCCGGATAAAGCAGAAGATAATGGCTGGGCTTTTAATATATTTAACACAGGGATTTGGATTTCCTGGCATATTTTAAGAAATATGATTCTAATTTAGTAGCATAACATCTTGTTGATCCATGCTAAATGTTTATGTGACTTCTTTAGGTCATTAGTTGGCTAAAATACCACGAGGAATTTGACAAACAAAATTTATTTCTGATACAGATATGGACCTTTGGAAGACCTTCCCAAAAAAAAAGAAGAAATATCCCATCTGCAAAACATCATTTGCTTCCTAAATGCCTGCCGGAATGAAACAAATTCCAACTTCCAGTTTAATCATGGACATTTACATAAATGCACTTTTACAATCTCATGTTGGAATTGCCTGGTCCATCAAAAATTGATGTAATACTAAAACATGTTGATACCAATCAAATCCCCAGTTTAAGAACTGGCTTTATGCTAATGTAATATACATTAGACACAATGTACCTAAAGAAGCGTGCACTGCAACTTTCCAAGTGTATATAGTGTTTCAAAAGAGGACAAAAGCCACATCATTGTCACACAAAGTCTTACTCTTTTGAACACGAAAAATCTACATGAATAAGACACATTCACAAAAAAGCTGCGTCTATTTGCATAAGCTTTTTTGGACACCATGTAGAATCCATTTATGAAAAAGTAAAATAAAATACAGAAATGTGAGCTTTGAATAATCCTAAAGTTTAATGACAGGGTGATGTTCTGATAAGCAAAAAGGGGTACAGTAAAACTACAAGGATGGAGGACAAATAGCTCCATATTGGGAACATTTGAGTCCAGAGCAGTATCAGTACCCTGTGGACAACTGGTGGAGGGAGGGGGGGGAGTAGGTGCAATGTTTATACAGAGATAAGTGTGATAAGGGTCATCACACATACATCGAGGAAACAAAAAGGGGGGAAAACAATTCCTTCTAGTTTTAACTATATTCCCCCCCACCCCCCTGACCAAAGTTTGAAATAGATGCACCCACAACACGTGGAGCAACCTGCTGGATTTGACCACAATATAATGAATCTTGCTTCGATAGTTTCGGTTTTTACTCGCTTCTTAAAACCATTCAACGGACACCCATCCCTCATAGCGCATAAAGTTCATAGATCTTCTTGGCACAATATGCCAGGGCAGCCAGTGCTATCGTGTTATGAAGTCTCTTTCTGTGGATGTCATCCCTGCGTACCAACACAACAGGTGAGGAGGAGGTGAGCGTATGCAGGGGCAAGCCGGGAGAGTTTTTGGCTGTCATATTCCACCTGGTACTTGCAACAGGGATCAAACTGCCATGAAATCCCATAGAGAGCGGCACAGGCCACACTGAGAGCACCGGCAGGCAACGCCACGTAGCGGGAATATTCGATGGGCAGTGAAAGAGGTGTCAAGAGGCAAGCAGCACCTGACAACACCGCCGTTTTGTGCAGGCAGTTCCCCACAGCGACCCAGCGAGCGGTCTCATCTCCAATACGGGTGGGCTCAATAACAATGTATTTATACTGGGCCTCCAATGCTTGTTCTAGCTCGTACTCAAACTGGTCTTGTGCATTTTCCCCATTGTAGATCTCATGGACAATGTAGCAGTCGGTGGCTGCCATCACTGCTCTGTGAACAAAGACAACAGGGTGGAAAATGCATTTATAAAAAGGGCATGAAATGTATAGACTGTAGCTGCATTATGTACAGCTACTCACTCAGACCTTAAGAATAGGCCATAAAGATATATTCTAATTGTTAAAAAAAACTTTTCTCCATCCATTTTGCCATTACTAAAACTCTACTCATAAGGAGTTTAAGTCGAGGCTCATAAATAAAAACTCGGAGAGAACTTCTATATTACACTTTGGCCTTTTTGAGCAACGTTAGCTTCTGAAAATTAAATCCTAATCGACAACGCACGCTTTGGATCGAGCGAATAACGGGACATCGTGAACAGATCCGCCGCGAACATTATCTAATTAAACACACAAACACAGGCGGATCAGTTTTTACTGGGCTGAAGTTCTTGAGTTTGCTCTCTCGAGTAAAGGACGTTCCCCAACATCAGGCCAAAAGAAGACAAGAAACCCCTTACGAACAGTTTCAAGTTTCAAAATTCTAACCCACCAATTTATGAATTGCAATTGATGATGGATCACACCAAAACTACGTGGATCAAGTTTCTTTAAGTTTGTCTAGAGGTGGGAAAAACCAAAACATCACATGAGCGATGTGTTTTCCTTGCTAATGCTAGTTAGCTGTGCACGACTCCAGCTAACATGAGCTAACTATGGCACAAAAATGAGCTTGCCAGCTTGACCAGTAACTCAGTTGTCCTCACACCAAATATGTTTTTGCATCTACAGAGTAGTGACAACTATAACGCAGCGAAATAATATAAAATGTCTTTGTTTTAAGGGCATTATGTGGTGTAACTGACCTCTCCCTGCTTACTGGGACACCGCGCCTCCTTCCCAGCGACGCCATGTTGGAGATGCAACCGTGATTGCGGCTCAAGCAAAATAGCGCTATGCCTCATGGGTGGTGTAGTCTAGTAAAATGATCGACACAAGGCCAGAACATCACTTTTCACTACAATTCCCATCACGGAGTTGACGGGTGCTTTTACTTTATATTGAAGTTGTAGGTCAGCTGGCTCATGCTGTACAGCTTTTCCCACATGAACGGGATGTTCTTTTTCCATCAGTGCATAAAGTCCTTCATACATTTACGCAAACACAAAAGGATAGTACGTACTAATTGTGAATATCTGTGGATTATAGTTGACTGATTGCAGCACAACACACGTTTGCAAACTTTATATGAATAATATTGCAACTTGTGCATATTCATTCATGCAGGGTAGGTGCGCTTCTGGATAAGCAATGGTGGAGGTGTGTGCTGTCGCCGCACGTGCCCAGCTCCGTACCCCTGCGTGATCTGAAATGTCCGCGTGTTGTAACCCGAGTTCTGAACATTGATCTATTAAAATATGAAGCACTTATGCAAAATGTGATTAACATAGTGAGAAGTCGCCATGAATTTGTTTTAAAAAATGCCTTTTATTGTGCTCTTATACTGGTAATCCAAACGAAATACGAATCCATGAAAGCGACTATTCATTTAATCGCCAGCAGATGGCCCTAGATGCTCATCTTTTTACAAAAAAGTTATTACATCAACGTTTAACTAAACGACAAACCCCATCACTTAAATATACAGAAATGCTCTAAATGCTCAAGGAGATCCTGTCTATGGTAATCAAGATTGATTTTATGCATTTATTACATGAAGAGTGCCTTGGCTCTTGTTTTTTTCTTGTGTTTATTAACAACTAGAAGTGTTCGCACAAACATTGTTAACATTATATATTAAAAAAGAAATGCTTACACCCCTAATGGTAAACAAACCAAACATGTTTCTTCGTATTGTTCACTTCAGAGAGTAGATGGACCAGAAGTCTTCTTTTAAACTCACAGATTGTCTATAGCAGAAACCCCTGGAAGAGCCACATAAAGGACAAATACAACAGTATGGGCAAATGTTTCTGAGGTGACCATCCGCAGCTTGGTAAATCACAAACCACGTAAAGAAAAGACATAATAAAACATAATGTCGAGAACTTAACAGTGCTAGAAAAGCTGGTTTTAGATCTAATGATTGTCTTGACTACACCAGAATAATCTCACAAAAGTGATAGTGGCATCTGCACACTACTGATGCTGCTATGCTCTTTGGTTTTAGATATTTCAGTCTGCCTTTGAGAATGTGTCAGTGAGTTGGATGAATATTCCATGAGTTCAAATAGGATAAAAAAATATTGTTAATAACTTTTGCTATAGATTGATAAAAAAATTAAAAACATTGTTTAATCTTGCAAACACCCACGCCAACTTAATACATTAGTACACCATATCAAACTTACTCACTAAGTATACTATATTTTAGAATTTATTTGATTTAGTATTTAAAAAAAAAAATTAAAAAAAATAAAGTATAGATGCCATTAAACTTTCAGTGACTAGACCACTGATTGTCCCTGAATCACCATGGACCACCAAACCAGTGATAATCTTCTGCTTTTTTGTTTTCAGCCATTGCTGCTGAATTTCTTGCCTGACTTTGCGTTGGTTTAACCTTCCCATGCTTCCAACTGAACTTGCTGCATCCTGGTGTGTGTTTGTCTGTATGTAACTGACATACAGACTATTTGACCCTGCACTCGTGTCACAGAAGATTCACCATGAGAACATGTCTCAGGATAATCGCAATGTCCTGTTGTCACAGCCTTGAAGAGCCTTTTTGTCACTCTAAAGCATGTGTGGCAGTTTCTTCACTTGGAGTCTTTCCCTGTGCGCCGCTCATACTGCAGCATCATTGGTAAATGTGTTCAAAGTACTGAGGCTGTGGGTTTTCTTTGACATACTTCTGAATGTACCAGCACGTCAAGTGGGCTTTAAGATCCTCCTCCACGACAAAATCCATGGCTGCCTGCGATTGCAGGAGAGAACAGCATTTTATAAATTGTTTATCAATAACTTTTCACATGTAATAAAAACAACAACAATGATAAATAAGATCCATAACAAGTATTGGAGATATGTTACCTTGGCTAAGTGTTTTGCAATTCCTCTTCCCCTATAAGCATCTGGGACTTCAGTGTGTTGCAAGTCAACAGTTTTCTTCCCAACATATTCATACAGCAGAACTGCTCGATCATGAGACCCTGTGAAAATGTAAATATAATATTAGTTTAAGTTGACCTTAACAACCTTTCAGTGGCTGGCTTTCATGCACATAATGAAACAACAATTTGTGCTTTCCATACACGTCCACACAAATTAAATAACCCCCAATGGTAAATAGCCCCGTCACAATATTTACTATATTGACTTATTGTTCAATGATTTTTGGGGGGGTCAATATTTATTGCATATACATTTTCTTTGCACAGTGGGGGACTTTTTTTTTAATGTTCTTGTAGTATGTAAAGATTTTATTTTGCATTAGGCCTACCTTAATTATTTAATCTTATCTTTAGCATAGTTAATCTTTATTATTATTATTATTATAATACATTGTTTTATGTTGCACCTTGATGCTGTAGCAATTTCCTCGTTTGAGAATTGTTCACTGACGATGGAAAGAAAACTTGATTCTGATTTGAGCTGCACAGGGTCAAATAACTAACTTCTTTGACAACTTCAGTGTTTGATTTCACTAGTTATTCATTGCAGCTTATTGTCACAATGCATTTAGAAAAAGGCATACATTATGTCAGTTACATATTTTCTGTATCAATATATCGTACTTCGAAATGTGTTGTAGAGACAGGCCAAATGGTAAATGTTGAAAAACACACTAACGTTTGGATAATAATTTCATATTCATAATTGATTTCCAGGGAATGCAAATTACCTCCCGTTTAAACAGACTATAAAGTTTGCAGACAAGGCAGGAAGTTGCTTTGAGCCTTGTGTATATAAGTACCAAACTTTAAAAATATAAATACATATATTTTGATGCCCCATTATTTTAAAACATATAAAAGTCATCCACAGTGTTGAGGTGAAAATTATAAAGCCCATACAATCCCAACTAATGTTTAGCATCATGTTAGCATATGTTAGTTAGCATGTCCTTTGCTAATGTTTTATGTTTAGATTGATTTACCGTTCAGTCTTATTACAAACTGTCGCCGTTTTTTATCGTGCTCTACTCGAATCTGGGAGCTGTTTGCATCCACTGCACTGGCCTGCGCCGCCTGTGCCATCGTGGATCAGCGGCTGTCGACGTTGTTGTACAGAAATGCAGCAGAGAGTAGAAATGGCTAACATGGAAATGATGAACACAGCGCACGAGCCGCAGCAGCAGCAGCAGAACAGGCCAGAGCAAAACACTCCAGCGGAATCAGCTGTGAGCTCACGTGACACCGGCAGCCAATCACAGCGCGCGTCTCTAATGCCAACAAAACAACAAAAATAAGAAGAAGAAGAAGAAGAAGTTGTTGTCGTCGTGCATTAAATATGATAACAAGACACAGGATAACAATAATTTCAGATCAAAGTTGTCACTTTTTAGCAAAAAATTGAGTTTTATTGTACTAAAAATACATTAAAAAAAAAAAAAAAAAAGTGTCTCGGGGCATTCACACTTGCACAAGATTAAAATTTGGACTAAATCAGGACTAAAACCAAACCTAAACCGGAACTAGATCAGGGCTAAGCACTAGAACTGGACCAAACCAAGCCACATAAGGACTAAAATGGGATTTAAAAAAAACAACAACAAAAACTCTCTATTTGAATATATGATACTTTTCTGGTCATATATAACAATTTAGCTGGATATATTTATCTATATTTTGCTGTTAATAAATCTATCTATCTATCGCTGCAGTATTTATCTTACATTTCTCAAAATGAGTCTCTTTCTTTCGGCTAATTCTTTTATACTTTTTTTTTTTTTTTTCCTTTATTCAGTTGTTCCTTCCCAAGAGAAGAACTAGTCTAGTAGTTAAGTCAACTGAGTTCACAGTTGTCAGACTCACAGTGACATCTGTAGCCTAGAAATACCATCAATGGGAAACTGTGCAGAGACTAACCATAAACACTATGTTGATTGACTATAGAAAAAACAATGTTTTGTTATTTCCTGAAACAACTAGAACATAAAAGAAAAAAAGAAAATGTGATTGTCAAGTTCACTAAAATGACTATGGTAGGCTAAATCCTGTTAAGCTGTTGCCCTAATCCAACCAAACACTAATGGACCATGTCAATGTGTCTAGGATTATGTCCAAGCAAGTGGATATGTCTGAGGTTATTGGTGTTACTTTGGTCCATGGGCCACGTCATTTGTGCATTTACTGACAAGCGACTCGAACGCTTTACATATTAAAATCATTTCTACACCGGACTGGCAAAGATGATGTCCAAAGCACCAAGGTAAGTTTGGTATATAATTGGCCTGCTTAGTTTATGCTTCTGTTATTTTCAATTACAATTATTTTACAGTAAAGACTTAACATAATTTGTCTCTTTTGTACAGGTGGCAGGACACGCTAGTAACCTCAAAGGCTAATAAAGCCATGCAGAAAAAGATGGGAAAGGTAAGCACTGTACTGGCCTAAAGAGAACTGATAGAGTAAAATTAATAGCTGAAGCAATATATTTCGGGCTCAATATTTATTGTCTGCACATTATCTTTGCACTAGTGAGAAATGTTTTGTTATTTTTATGTACCAAAATAAGCTTTAGAGAGTCTAATAAGTAACTTCTATGACAAATTATAGACACTAACTAATGACTAAAGTGTTTTGGTATTTGTTGTAACTCAAGTTTTGTCAAAGATATTGTACATTTAGAAAAGGGTTTAATTGGATTCTTCTGCTCTAGAGTTATTGTGTCAGTGGCATAAAGTAGCTCCAATATTATTGTATATTGTGATATTTTGATGCAGGAATATATCCTGCTTCTATAGGATACAAATAAATACATTCTATACGTCAGCTAGAATTGGCCATTAGGCATTAGGATGGCTAAAGAACACAATTTATGACGTATAAAATTATCTCTGTGCTAAATCTGGTAGTACATAACACGAGGCTAGGCTAAAACAGGAGTCTGATTTATGTCTGTATTAATGGCCTATAAGATCAAGTCAGCGCAGTTAAACCCGCACAAGTCGCTAACTCAGGAGTCTTGCCATCGATTTCTCTGGCTTTTGGTCCGACCGCAGATTGATTGCCTCTGCAGAAGCCCAGAATCGTGGCACAGTGTCTCCCTCTGATGCAAAAGATTAATTAGACTTTAGCTAATGCGCATGTTTAGATGTGTCTGCGACCAGAACTGGTCAGATGGTGCTAAGTGAATTAAGAGATTGTGTCAGGGTTTAAACGTGGCCAGGGAATCGTACTGTGCCAATGTGTCAGAGGGGGTGAATTTTCGAAAATCTTAAACTTTTTTCTCTCCAAGGAATCAAAGTTTTCAGTATCTAGTGGGAAACAACAAAGGACCATCTCCAGAAGTGGTGTGAATGTTGGAAGGAGCCACAGTTTCGGCACAAAATACTTAAGTTCTGGAGGTAAAGGAGGAGGAAGCGCGCAGGAGCAGAGCCATGCAGGACTTAAGGATACCAGAACAGCATCTCGATCTTCCAGGCCGGGCATCCGTCTCTGCAGCAGCCGGAGCTTCTCCTCTCTCCACGGCTCCTCCTTCCCTGCTGCGCCGTTCATACGTGGAAGCCACTCTCTAAGCAGACTGGATCAAAGAAGGAACGATGGTAATAATTCATTGTGATTATGTATAGACTGATAAGCTGTTTTTCTCACTTTTACATTTTTTTTCAGAGGAAAGATTAGATTCCAGAAAGTTTTCAGCGTCACTTGAAACATTAAGGTAAATATATAAAGTATTGTCAGTGTTTTAATCAGTATTGTAAAATGATCACTTGCTGTTACTTGCTGGTCTTTTAGGGATTGTAAAGATTCTCCATTAAATACCACTGGGGATATGAAAACCAGTCTGTCTGATCAGTCACTAGAGTCCTCATCTGTGGCCACATGTCATCATCACAGCAACAAAGTCAAAAAACAGGTAATTTATTGTAATTTGAGACTGAGCATAATTGGAAAAAAGACTTGTTCTATGTATTACATTGATGTTACACACTGTAGTTAACTTGCCTGATTTGAGATGCTTACTGACATGTGTGTGCATGCATACACATACACACGCATAGTTAGTGGACTGTAATAATAATATCTTGGAGAAACTGATCAAGTGTATACTTTTTTAGACTTTGAGCAGCAGCTCTTTTCCAGTAAAAGCAAACAAACAAGTTGTTGTCAACTGGAGGAGTTGATGGTGTATTTTAATTATGTATTTATGTTTCTCATTAACATCAAGTCAACGTTATAGTCTGCGGATTTTTTTATGGATATACATAACATGCAGGTTCTGGTTGAATGAAAACAAAACAGCATTCAAAACCCAAATAATCACAAATAGGCCTATTCCAAATCATTGCTAATAACTATATAGATGTCAGAGGATGTTATGAACCCGCACTTTTTTAGGTATACTGAAACTAAGTTGTTCTGGTTTTTTCTGGGTATTCAGTATCAAACTATAACATAAGAAGTTCCTGTTTTTACATTCTGTACATTGTAAACCGTAATATTGATCTAAAATGGCTTAATAACATTTACTGACTTCCTGTTAAAAATTGCAAAACTTCATAGTGGTATTTCACACAGTTTACCTTTTTTATTGTTGAATGATGTCATGGTGGTGCTGTTGAGTGGATTGCAAATATGCCTGCTGTGTGGGGCTGGCCGCAGCGTTGTGAGTTCAAATATGGCTCTCGACAATTTGCTGCAAGTCATTTCCCAGTCTTATCCCCATTACATGCTGCACTGTCCTGTTGAATAAAGCCTACGGCCAAAATCCGCTAAACAACTATAAAAAGAAGCAACCCCAGGTGAGCACACTGTCTTGTCTCATTGTGCCAGCCGGACCTACATCCTGCACGTGTGTGTTACTCAATAGGACACCTAGGGCTATAAGAAACTAGAGATCCTGCTGTTGAGCTAATAAACCTAACAGACAGCAATATTTTGGCAATGAAACCGTGTATGTGGCATTGACATGCAAATCTGTAATCTGCTAAATTATGAACAGTATTCATATTAAAACTGTAATATTTTTTTCATTCAATCAGTGAAAACAAATCTGACAGAAACCGTGCTGATGACACTTTGTTTCCGAGCTAGTTTCGCTTTCAACTACAATGTTCACGTGTGGCTTGGCTAATTGCACTATTAGATACTTCTTCTTTATGGAGACCAGTATGCAAATGTCCTTAAGAAGCTTTTTAACATATTATAATAGTTCCCCTTGTATTAAACCTCTGGATGTTTATTTTTAGACGAGGCTGGCTCTCACTTCTGGTGTCAGCACACAGTTGTACTGATCTGATTAAACAGAGAAATCACAGAATAGGCTTACTATACCAGTCACTAATAGATGGACTCGGTCCGGATCACGCGCCGTCGACTGAACCACTGACACAAATCTTTTGACGTAATGAATGAGCCCTCATTCACGATGCCACCTGTCCAGATGATATAACTGAAGCTTTTCTACTATTTCATGAGTATTATCTGACTATTCACTCGGAGTGGCGCAATCCTCAAAAGGGTGATACGACATTCCTGGGAATCACAGGGTCCCTCACGATTCGATGCGATACACATACATGGTTTAAAATATACATCGATGATTTTGGTTACATCGGAACAATATAGTCATATATGCTAAATATATACTATTATAAGGACAGTACATTTTAACAAATTTTCTTGTTAAACCAAATCTGCACAAACTCAAGGAAATCACATCTTTATCATAAAACAGTCAAAATGCAAATGTTTTATTAAACTAAGTTTCCTTCTTTAAAACAAGCAACAAATTGTAGTGCGGTCACAAATAATTTTGACTCATGACGATATATCGATACATGATATCGATACGTATCACCAAATATAGTTACCACAATATTTAATATTTTGGGGCAAACCAAAAAAATCCCAATGACAATACACAAAAATCACATGACTAAAAACAAATACAATGTTCTTCTTCAGTCTAAATGCCACGGCAACAGTATCCATGATTTCTCTAGTTTTTTATTTCACCTCATGGGTCTACAATGCATGAGACTGCCACAACTAATGAGATAATTATGATCATTTGCCAACTAAGTTAGGAATCAGCAATCTAAACAAAGGCGAGCGTCTCCTCAGAAAAGTCTGAATAAATAGAGAATAATGTATAAGCAGCCACTTAACCGCGACTGACCAGAATCCCCAGAAAGACCAGACCATACATAGTACACAAGACCGACTGGTCCATTTATGGACCAGATCAGGGCAGACCAGGCCTAGTCCGTTATGTTGCAGCGTTGCATGGGAACAGGACCTACAGTGGTGCCCAGAGTAAGCAGTAACGTGTGTTGGCCTGTACAGGAGTGGCACTGTTAAGCATAATGTGCAGAACAGGAAGGTCAGTGTCAGCCAAAGTCCTGGTGCGGGCTGGCGCAGGTCACCGCTCATCCAAAGCTCTGACTTTCAAAAGCTCCAGGAAATGCATTCACATGAGAATGTGAGAAGCTTATGTGATTTGTACCGAGAGAAAACAAAAGGTTCAAATGTGTGTTGTTTGGATTGAGCTGAAGTGTGGACAAAGCTGATTTCTCTGTGGGATTCCTGATTGAACCGGTTTCCCTCTGTCTCAGGGCAGATTTTTCTTTTTATTTCTAGGGTGGAGTCTCGCATAAAGCCACATGTATTTGTTAAAGCAGCTTCAGTCTTCAGTAACTTCTGCTTTGAAATGACGTCGATTTACACGTAGTTTGTGTGCGGTGCTTATTTGTTTCCATGGAATAAATTGACATTTTGTTTTTGTTGAGATGAAAATACCGTATGTAACTACGGTTCTATGAATCCCGGATGACTGCTGTAGTTGAACATCTGCAGAGCTGCCTACTGCAGAAAATGCCAAAACTCTATAATAGTTGTTTAAACTATTATGGTTTTTATGCTACATTCTGTAGCATAAAAATGATAGCCTCAGTACAGTATATTTAAGAGGGGAGCAGGAGAATTTGGACTTTACCCCAGCTTTTTGTTAGCTAAACTTATACTCAAATGATAGCCGTTTTACTGGTAAATTTTGCTTAAGTGTTTATTGTGATCCTGCTGATGGAGCCCCTCTGCAAATCGTGCTGCCACATCCACAAAGGGCAGGCGAAACTCTGAAATGCTCCCTCGCGTGTGCAAAGGAATCATTAATCTTCACTACTGCCCTCTGGGATCTGAACGGTTGAATATAAATGTGCCTCTTGTGACTCACGCAATGCTTCCAATCAGAAGAGAAACATGAAAACTCCAAGAGACCAATTCTTCTCTTAGATTATCACACAAAGTCCTTTGCTACCCTCCTTGAACAGTTGCTCATATTCCCACTGGACCCCTACACATCAGTATACATCATTATTGGGGAACATTTTCGTCAAAAATAGTTTCATCTCGATTGTAGCTCATAACAAATCATCATCTCATTATTATTATTTCACTGCCATCTTTGGGAAAAGTCACAATGGTCAATTTGGACTATACCCATACTTCAACAAATGTAATTCATCTTTGATACTATACGCACCTTTTGTGACACCCAAAGCACTTTACCCCCCTGCAGCGGATTCACTTCCCTCCACACTCTGTGTGTAGCCAGCAGCACAAGCCCTGGCCAGCCTGATGAAAGCGAGACCAATCTCAAAACATGAGCAGGAGCTTTCCTTGGCTGGTTCATGTTCATGCAGTCACTGTGCAGCAGTGTAAAGGCTCACAGTACGGATTCTGAGTTGCTGTGTGTCAGAGCCGTTGACACGGAGCTGCTGCGCCCCGCACAGCCGGCGCGTCCAGGTGAGCGGTTGGTTGTGGCAAGAGCCAATCAGAGCCTTCCTGCCATCAGCTTCATGCGGAGCACTGCGCATTCCGTTGAGTACCCCGCCACAGGCAACACCTCCACGTACCAGGAACGCTTTGAGCGAAAGATGATTGGATAAGAGAGACACAGTCTCAGGGAAAAACCAAGACTGCCACACAAGCGGGATTTAGAATGGCTTATATTTGAGATGAGTCATAGTTGAGGGAGTAGATATGTAGTGGACCCAGAGACAGGACTCTGAGCATGAGACCATGGCAGTCCACAGGTCCAAGATACTTACCTGGTAAGCCTTGTTCAGTATGGTTTAGACATGGGTTGTCATGGTGATGCTGTTTTGATGTGTGCTCCTCTCAGGGTGGTGGAGTTCTCCCTCTGTCTGCCTCTTCGCCAAACTGGTCATACACCTTCCTGTTGTTGCTGCCCCTACAGACCAAGCAGGTAGACCCACCAAGTGTCCTGTCTCTGCTTTAGTCCTGGCTGTTGCTTTGTTTCCTCACCGTCTAATGTCGCGACTACCGGCGCACCAGACTCCAAGAGAGGCTCCACCTGGTGTTTGACGTGGAGCTCATAGGTATGGTCCAGGTCAGGTTCAAGTTACTCCTGTAACGCCTGAACGCCTGCAGTATTAGGTGACAAACACAATTCAACTTCAGTAAAAAACATGGTAAGTATTCCCTCCACTTTTGTTTCTAGCTTGTTAGTTCGTTCCTGGTTTGACAGCTGAGCTGCAGCACCAGAATAAACAATATATGTGAAATGTGGTTAGACTTCGACATGAGCATGCTGGTCATATGAAATAAAAAAAGAGCGTTTTGTCAAGACCCTCAAGATTACTTGCAAACATGTTTTTTAATGATGATTTATGATTTTCTTTTATAACAAACTTCTATTAAATATATTAATGTATATTTCAAATCACACACAAAATATTGTATATATATCCACATATATATACTATATACACATTAGATATCCACATATATACCAAATATATCATATTATATAATAATTTCCTTAATAGATACATATACAATATAAATGTATATATAAATATAAAATATATATATACATATAATATATATATATATATAATATATATATAATATATTATATATATACTATATATATATATATATATATATATATATATATATATATATATATATATATATATATTATATATATATATATATATATATATATAATATATATATATATAAATTTGAGCCTGTGCAGAGTCTTCAGTAGCTCCTATCTTCTGTCCTCAGGTGGGGTCCTGGCTGGGGTGGTCTCTGACAAACTGGGCATGCGGGCCAGTACCTGTGCTGTGATGCGCTGCTGGCTGCTCCCACTGTGAGTCCAGGCTCTTCTAACCTACACTGTAAATGGAGCTGAGTCACAGCGTGCTAAAGGCTTTACTGCCATTGTCAGTAAAAAACCGCATGTATGTTTAGAACGTACTTTCAGATGGATTAACAATATTGGGGGACAACAGAAGACTTTAATGATTACTTAAAAAGTAATTTGCACAACTTCATATTTGAAATGTTTGACTTAATTAAGTCAGGGGTTCAAGCAAAGATTGTATTCATTGAAATGAATCTTATACAAACTGAATATTGTTGCATATAAAAGAATCCTAATTGGATTAAGATGAACAGCGACAGTTTGTCAGGACTAATGATGCGATGTGATGTGACATAAAACAATGAACAATAATAATCAGATATAATGTATAACTCTGACAAATGAATGGCATGCATGAAATCCTGTATTCAAATACTGAGCATAATACAGTGCAATAATACAACTATGGACAGTAAACTATTGTGATTGCAGCATCTGTCCAGTAGAGGGAGGTAGCACCTATGCTTTTGGAGTTTAACAGGAATAAATGTAGAGCTTTATTTCCTGTTACTATGAGAGAATTCAAATCAACAGAAAAAATATTCTAACAATTACTGACAATATATCCAAAAAATAAAATGTATAAATGTGAAAGAAATATATATAAATACATAAGGTTGAAACGAGTTTGATTTGATCGATTCATTGCAACTATTATTGAGATGATCGTTAATTAATAATAATTAATAATTAATAATAAAAATTTTGCATTGTACGCAACTGATCGGTTCATCAAAAGAATATTAGCTAGTTTAATCAATAAGCAAAATAATTGTTAAATAACTCCTTTATTTATGTAAATTAAAGGTTCCTTATGTAACTTTTCTGGTGGAGAGCACATTCCATGCTTCTATCGAGATGGTGTTGCTTTGCCTGGAGTGTTCCACAGTATTGCCTTAAACTATCTCCATGGAGATAAGCAGGCGATGCCACCAGGCAGTTACAGGTCAAGCCCTCATTTATAAAGCCCAGTACGCACAAAACAAAGCCCAAAATGTGCTTAGGAGTGTGATCTATTAAAAAAAAAAAACTTGACGTGCAAATGTGCAGACTTCCATGCAAACTCTGAAGCTTGTGTGGAAGGTGGGCAAAGTTTGGGAAGCGGTGGGCAGAGGCGAAATAGCAGCACACATGCAGCAGTGTGGTCACATGGGACCATTAACGAAGAAGTTCATTCAGTCAAACCAACAGTAAATATGCTTTCCCATATTTGTGTGGTGAAAAGACCCTTCACCTCAGTATCACAGACCCTTCCTCACACAGCTAACTCATGCCCTCCCTCACACTCTGATGCCCTCCTCACACTCTGCGACTCTGATGCCCTCCCTCACACTCTGCTGACTCTGATGCCCTCCCTCAGTATCACAGACCTTCTCTCACACTCTGCGGACTCTGATGCCCTCCCTCACACTCTGATGCCCTCCCTCACACTCTGCGGACTCTGATGCCCTCCCTCACACTCTGCTGACTCTGATGCCCTCCCTCAGTATCACAGACCTTCTCTCACACTCTGCGGACTCTGATTGCCCTCCCTCACACTCCCTCCCTCACACTTCGGACTCTGATGCCCTCCCTCACACTCTGATGCCCTCCCTCACACTCTGCGGACTCTGATGCCCTCCCTCAGTGTCACAGACCCTCCCTCACACTCACCTGACATCCGCTCCTCGTCTAACATCTCAAGTCTGCAGCGTTTCATTTAGTTTCCTTTAGAGCTGTTGTTCTGGCGTTTTACTGTTACATTATTTTCGTACAATTAAGGTTTAGATTGATCACTTTGCGCACAGGGGATTCTTACGCAGGGCAGTGTAGGCTACAGTCTGATTTGCGAACATTCGGCACAATCAGGCCCATGACAGATTACGTTTCCATTGACCGTCAACTTGTGCGCGAGTCCCGAGTGTTTGTTTATTTTCTTTAAATCCGCCGCTACAGGCTGCGGGGCCGCGCGTCCTCAGAGGAGCAGCAGAGCAGAGCCTTGAGAAGGGTTCTGTTTAAGGACTGCTTTGTGGGCCTCCACCTCGCCGGTTAGCGCTTCCACCTGCATTTCGGAGATTTTCTCTTCTTTTCTCGTCCGGTCTGTGGCACCGTTTCTCACCCTTATGAATTTGCTAAATATGTTAATTAGGTGCCGTATATGGTATATTAGGGTGGGCCCAGGGCGTAAACTCAGGTTGAATTGGCACAGATGTAAGGTGGGTTGGGATTTAGGAAGCGGGAATTGCGTTGTCTATAAAAACCTTGTACTTTTGGTTTTTTTTCTTTTTCGCGGCCGTGAAATCTTGTCCTTTTCTTACTCTTTCAAGTACAATTTGACTCACTTTTTCATAAATGAAGCCCTGAGCTGTGAAGAGCACACTCATTCACTGTAAGAATGCATGTTTCTCCCTTCAGTGTTAATTCCGTTGACTAAAATATTTTGGACCTAGTTTTCGTCAACTAAATAAAAAGTGATCATGAAGACTAAAAGTAGATATTTTGTCAAGTAAAGTACTAATATTTTTGTCAAATAATAAAATGAATCCATTAAATTAATAAAAGGGACAAGTGCAGACTATTCTCCACTTTTCAGTCCCAGAGCCTCAAACCAGAAACACACTGGACGTCTGAACATGGGAACGATCCAATACTATCAGTTCAAATAAAATATATATTTTCTACT